>JAOTON010000760.1:0-296777 GCA_034440635.1 Lepas anatifera
GGCAATGTTGACTCGCAAAGTCGCACGCAATTTAAAAATGAGATTACAGCAATTATTTCACTGCCAGAGCAATAGCATATATTTTCTGGCTTGCTTGATAAAAAGCTGTATGTGGGCACACCGTTTTTCTGATCATTCTTCAATGCTTTTGCAGGTTGTCATAAATTTTATCAAGCTCCTGATACATGTAAAAATAGGGAATTATCTAGAGATATTTTAACTCCTATCTTTGAGTTGTTTCAGTCCAGAACAAGATACAGTTTTGCCGTATTGCCGAAAGTCTTATCAGGTTCTGCAATTATTATGAATTGTAATACCTGAGGAAACTTTACACGCTAAAGAAAAATGTTACTGCTAGTTGAAATTATTGCTTAATTTGGAAGTAGCTTTAAGAATCGCATGCCTTGTCTCTGATTGGTATTGATTTGGGCCAAGTATTCCGTTCCAGTTTTGCATTGAAATCAACTGCACAACACGAGCATTTTACACTTCCACACGTGGCCCTGTCAGAAGTGCGCCATCCTCGAGGTGATACTTTACCCGGGATACTTCAATTTGATCTCAGTGAATATCAGGGGTCGGCCCACCGGAAATAGGCTGGACTATTGGCCATTCAGTGTGAATGAGAGCACTGGCTGGCATAAAATTCGGCGTATTTTTCCAGCGAAACCCTCACCGAGCAATCTAACCATAACACATCACTGGGCTGGAACGAGCCAAATAAATCTCCCTGCTTCATGTTATTGGAGCAAAGATGATAAAGAAGTCTCCTATGACGAATAAAGATTGATTTAGTCTCGAGTTTCATAGACGCTTCTCAGGTGGAACACTGGCTCGAGTTGTTTTCCTAACTAACTAGAGTTTTAAGGGAAAATATTCGATTTTTCTTTCAGAAATGATAGAAGCGACTGTCAAGCCCTCTGGTATGATTCTTATTTAAATACTCAAAGGACCTGAAAATGGAATGACCTCAATCATCAGCGACTAACGCTCAAATTTTAAAATTGGTTCTAGAGATTTCATCAAATTTACATTTCATTTGAAATCGATGACAAGAAAGTTATTATAGGATGCACACCAATCAAATATGAACAGTTAGACAACTTGGTAACCACCCCAGTGTGCCATCCACCTTCCACCTTCGACTCACCTTTCACCTTCGACCCACCTTCGACCTAGTGGAAACTGGAGTAAAAACTTAATCAGAAATGAATGCCCCTATATCCAAGCTAACCCGCATTCCGGCTAAAAATGTTTCATTGGCCAAACACTAAAGAGCTCCGAAATCTTTCATAAGAGGGTGCTGTTAGCTCTAGGGAAAATACACACCTCTGGTATGTTAGGCAAAGGACTAGCTTGAAAATGTAATACCTTGACTCCCTTTGATAGCGAAAGCTGATGCACAGATTTCATCTTGTTATGACAGTTACTCCCAGAATTATCAGCTGGCAAAAAACATTAGCTGGGTCGGGCCTGGCCAGGTCAAATGTAAATTTATCTTCTAAGTTAGAGGTAGATATCTCGTAAGCTTCCCGTGCACTCGGTGGCCACGGTAATTCAACTTTTCCGGAAAGTGCGTGGTTGAGAAGCTAACTTCTTTCTTTAGCATGGCATAACGATCTCTTGGCATGGGATAACGATCTTTTGGAATGGGTTAATGATGATCATGTTCTGACTTATAAAATGTTAGAATGTGAAATCATGAGTTGTCATTGTCGAAAACGGTAGTGTTGGAGAAAGGCCGAAACAATTATTCGGCTATAATTATCAAATATTTTCATTCTTCTAAACTGGTAGCTATTCAATACCAGCACTAATAGTGTACCATAACTTTATAAGACTATGGCTCATACTTTTACTCTGGAGTGTTGCAGCTTTTAAGCTCAAGCTGTTCTCTCTGAAGAGAATAAGTCGGGAAACACGTCAAAACCGTCTGACCTACAAGCGTTGAATAATGGATTCGTACCATAGTTTTTGAACTGGTGAAATTGTCCATTTCGCGGATTTAAACAATCTGTTTTTGAGGGCTATGTCTACTACCACCACCACATTTAAGAAGTTATAAAAATATGTGCAAACCCACTCTGGAATAATCCCTTAGCCGCCTTGTGTGTGCCTCAGTGTCTTAAATTCGCAACTTTCAAGAACCCAGGCAAGCGCCATAACAACATGGGCATCCCTCGGTCATCCTGGCGGTAGCTAAGGGTTCAAAGCTATTGGTTTCACCTACCGCTGGCACAAGTCTTCTTCAAAAGGCTCAAAGCGAAGCTTGAATCCCTAAATAAAATACGTGCTCTTGTTGGGAGCCTAGAGTGATGAATGTGGCGAGTGGCGTGCTAAGATATGTGAAAAGTGTCCCGCTTCTGTGGCACATTTACGATGCCAGATATGCTGACAGTTTGTGGGGTTGAGGTACATATAGCTCGCTAAGAATAAAGCGACTCTGCAGAGCCATAGTTCTGCCTCGTGTAAAGTTACAATTCAGCTGGAGATAAAGTCATCACATACAGGGGCAGGTAAGGGTCGCTCATCTACACAGCCTCCATAGCCTGAAGGAGGCAGCCATATTGCCGGGTCGGACAGAAGCAACTGCCACCCGTCTCTAGTCCCAGCGCCTCGGAGGGCTTCAAGCGCAGGTATCAAACTTAGACCGCTGCGGTAATAGTCTGTCGCTTGCAGGGATGGGCGGGCGTTCGTCTTTGGAGACACCCGGAAGCGAGGTCGTATCCGACCGACCGTTCGGTTCAGTGTCTCAAATGATCGCTGCTGAGATGGCTGCCGCGCGGCGCCCCGGGCATCAGCTTCCACGGGTGACGGACGAGAGGGTGAGAGGGGCGGTGAGTGAAGACCGGGTCCGGCCCAAAACCGGACTGGTGGGGTGACTTACACACCGGACATCTGAAACAACGGAGATGGATTCTTGTGAAAATGATCGACAAAACAGAGCGATGAGAAATATCAAACCTGTAACAACAGACAGATCTTAGTACTGAATTCCGTATCGTCGCGCTGATGATGGGATTTGAAATACTTATTTTTGCGATGAGTTTTTCTCATATGGGAGCCAGCCATCTCATAAAAAATCTGAAATAGTTCGGATCTGCTCATACATCAGAGGGCGTCTAGAACGGCTTCAGAATTTTAGCGCTGCTCAGAATGGGGACACACATTTAGAGTAGCACGTGAAACCACTTTATCAGAAGCGCTTGATGTTCAACACTGCGAAATGACTCCCTTCAGTCGATGGATGGAGCAACAAGAAAAAACAGAACACGTAAATGCTATAAATAACATCTCTATAAAGCTTGTTAAAGTTACAATGCTCTCTCAGAGCAATTATTCAATTCTAACATTATTCATAGGGGCTTAATAAGACTTTGTTTCGGAATGAGATAGAGCAAATGACTTAAGATAAGACGTATTTATTTTCTCGTGGTGTGTATAGTAGACTGATCGTGATCTTATCAGTCTATAAACTCCCTGTTTTTCATTTTCTGCGCTAGTTGCTCAGTTTGCAACATGAAGATGTTTTATTGTTCTGAACAAACAGTTTTGCAATATCCAAGCGTGAGAAAAATGAGGTCCATTGTAACTTTTTATGGCAAACAAGTTGAATGGCACGAGTCAATAAACAAAAGTCCAATCTGGAGCTGTAGGCCCGAGGTTAGCGCGAAGAGAAAAACAAGCTCATATTCAGGGCGTATAAAAAATGAACAGCGAGTGAGAATGAGAAAGAAAGAGGCGGAGAGGGGAGAGATAAGAGATAGAGAGGAGGGAGAGAGAGGAAAAAAGATACTAAAAATACTGGAACCACCGTTATAATATTACGGGAAGCAACAATCATCCACTTACCGATTCCTGACCACCATTCCGGACGCCATCCTCTTCTTTCACAATGATCTCTCTTTTCTCTATGCCAGACTGACTCGCCTGACGCCAGGGACGGACCAGGGACCTCTGCTGGCTGTACCCGTCTTTTCTGGGGCGCGGGTAGTGGTGTACCCTGCCGTAGTTGCCCGCGATACCCTGCGGCTTGTCCAGACTACCACTGCCGAACATCCTGACCAGCTGGCGAATCTTGTCCGGCCTCCCTCTGCCTCCGCCTCCGTGGAGGGACGACGAGGCTGCTGGTGGCATCAGGCGCACCAGCTCCTTGATGGCGGCTGGCTGAGGTCGACTTGTGTCTGCTGAAGGACCTGGAGTATGCCTCACTGTGCCATATGCAGGGATCGGTCGAGGTCGCGGAGCGTCGTATAGTGGGTTGTGCTGAAGCGTGT
The DNA here is from genome assembly GCA_034440635.1 of Lepas anatifera. Classification (NCBI taxonomy): domain Eukaryota; kingdom Metazoa; phylum Arthropoda; class Thecostraca; family Lepadidae; genus Lepas; species Lepas anatifera. The sequence goes on from JAOTON010000760.1 coordinate 4,278, forward strand.
TGCGCACGCGTCCAAGCATGAAGGGCTCTTGGTAGCGAGATATGCTATTCCGGAGACGCATGTTACGATGCTGCCGATGGGAGAGCTTCCACATGGCCCGAAGCTGCTCACAAGTTGGTTCCCTGGGTGCGTACCGGCCATAGAGGGCGTTGGAGGAGAAGGTGCGCTCTCTTTGCCGCTTTTCAGCAGCGCCGGTGCCCCGCGGAGAGCCAAAGAAGTTAAGCTGTCGGGGTCGCAGTAGCTGACGCTCTGGCTGGAAGCCGGCCGTGCCAGAAGTAGCCAGAGAGAAGAGGACAACAGGCCAGGTCAGCAACAGCAGGAACATCGCCGTCAGCTACTGGAGTCGGTTCATGCGACAGTGGTACTGCCTGCTGGAGAAGGTAAGGAGAACACTCAGAGAAACATCTGTCAAAGCAATTTCGGATTGTGCGGCATTTGAGTTGAGCTTCAGCGTGACACATGGCATGAACTTCTGATGGCATGGAAACTCTACCTTTGTTATCTTACTTCTGTCTAGAAAGGGCATGGTAGTTCTGGTTGGCTACGAGAACTTAAAACACACAGTGAATCTTTTGAGACCGCTCGCTTATAAACCTTCAAGAAGTGATTCACATTTAGTATGTGTTTGTAATAAGAATTTATCTACGCATTTTCATATAGACCTGCACACATTTACGCTGAGCATTCCCCTACCAGTAGACCGCACGCTGCCAAGCAACACGGGAGTAGGGAAGCCGAGCGATTAGATGACTGGGACTCCTCATGCTTGATGGGGAGCACAGAAACGATTGAAGACATCTCGGCCCGTAATCTTGTCAGCCCCTGATTAATCTCTGTCAGTGGGGAGGAGCGCAAAACAGCGCTACTGACGAGGACGGTACTAATGCTACCAGAGAGATCACCTGGGTACTAACTAGGCATCTTGGCGGCTTGCTGAACTTATTTTCAACCAACAACTCTGGTTGTGCATTTTGCCTGGCCCCAGAAACTGTTCCGCTGTGTAAAAACAGAGAACTTAAGGACTGAAGACAGAAAATACGAAATTAAACGCAACCCTTGTTAGCTGACGAATGTCAAAAACATACCTTATCATAATGATTATGATTGTTATGGTCACAATTACAGAGGGATATATGTGTTGGTCATTGAACATGACTATAATTTCATTACTGAACTTTACTTATTCAATGATTTCATGATATCATTGAAATTTATTGTTTACTTCCAAATTGTATGTTCATTAGTACTCATCAAAGACATATATGTTAACCATATTATATTTCACCATGCTCCGTGAATTTGGAATAGAAAAGTGGGTAAATTCAGGGATTAAATATTCTGGTCCAGCCCCTCATCATAGTCTTGATTATGCGAATCCTATCCGAGAGCGGCAGTCAGGCGATGGATGGCCGTTGATTATTTTGCAAGCATCTATTACTTGGAGATTGTGATGAAGGACTGTGCCGGAAAATATAAACCCTGAATGTACTCAATTTTCTATTGCAGATTCAAGAAGATAGAAGAAAACCCCTATCAGCTCACAATCATGCTCCTCACGCTCCTCCTCATGCTCCTTGTGTCGTGTTAATTATGAAAAGTATACGGATATTATTTCGCGATTGGCCCCTAATTGACGTAGAGCTGCGTGTAGAGCAAGAAAAAAATCAAGCGCGTCCTCGTCACGAGAGCTTGAGATCAACTTCGCTTTTTATGACTCTAGGTTATCAGGTCATAGGTATTTTAGGTCAGGCCAAATATATTTGTCTTACCTGAAATGCCTATTTCGACGATCCGGCTGCCGTTGACCAATATTTTAAGAAATAAATCACATTAATCTAGCCATCAAAGTAATTAGAAGACATCTGCACTTTGATTGGTATAGTCTACACTTGTGTGATTCATCTAAGTAACGCTTGAAATGGGGTCAAAGGTCACTGGTCACTGACGGGCAAAATTCAAAACTGCCGAATATGTCTAGTTGCTTATTTTGGACGTTAAATTTCGATTCAGAACTAAAAACAACATACATATGTTTTTCACTGTCGTTATTATTTGAGTCATATTGCAGGGGTTACACAAGGAAAATAAAGGTAAAAAAAGGTCATCAAAGGTCAACACGTGGTAAAGGTGGTTCTGGAAGGTCAACGGCACGAACTCAGGGCCAATTCATGACGAAGTACAGAGATAAACGGCGGGAGTTTCCAGCATTCGTGTGAAAATGTCCTGGCGTCCAAATGACCCCAAACAAGCCTCCAGTTTGGAGGTCATAGCTCCATTACATTGAAAGCTTAAGACAATTAAAAAAGTGCACTGAATGTCCCAGAAGCTACCCAGAGCTTCAAGACTGTAACCTGAATAAGCATCTCGTAACGCTCAAAAAAGCTTAGGGGTTCGCAACAACCCCTCTGTAAGGGCAACGGCTAAAATGGCTCTCCTGTTGTTAAATAGATTCTAGAATTAGGTGGCTGGTGCTCCAATTTCTATTACTGACAGCTCCTCAACGTTGTGCGCAGGGAAGAGATTATGTCCACCGTCTCGTTGGACATTCCACCATGTATCCAACTTGTTGATAACTCTGAGTAGGCCGCTGAGGCACGTGGGGAAGGAACAGTTTGCCAACGCACTGAAGTTCTTCTCCGGTCTCTGCTGGCTTGGGTCATTTTTCCCGCCCCCATACTCCTCGAGATCATCTTGTTCTCCCTCACCTCCTTATATTTGTATTTGTTTCGAACACCTCCACCCAAATACGATGTATTTAAAAGCGCCGACGGAGACTAAAGGCCGAGTATGGGGCTGTGGCCATCAATAAGTGCTCGTCCTGATAAAGGTTGCCGAACTTTGCCTCTAAATCTGAGTTGCGGCCGATACCGTCCAGTGTAGAACACTGTCAGTGTCTGTTTCAATAAATCGCACAGGGTTGTTTTAGCAGTTGTGAATACAACCGATTCCGACACAAATTCGATCTTTCTCGCAGCGATTGATTGAGGCTAAAGGAAGAAGAATGTGCACACTGAACATTTACGAATTTAGCACTCGCTTAAAAACGCGTCCGATTTTTATAAAACTAGTCTTTTCAAGGCAGCTAAACATTGTTCCTTTCGAAAGAATTTTTTTAAAGGTTTTAGAAATTTTATCGTCGTCAATGGACCAAAAACGGAGGCCTGGATAGCGTGACGTCGATAATCAGTAACTGATCATCGCAATTTGGAAAAACCGTACCGCCGATAGCAGCTTTATTAATGTACTGGCAGATAGCGCTTGCAAACCACAATTTGGTGAATACCTCCACTACACCTTGAAAACATACCTCTAGCCAATATATAGCAATGTACATACATTTTCCCAGCGCCTCAGTGTGAACTTTTGAGTTGCCTTTACTATCTGTTCGGCTCTTAACTGGGGGCCATTCAGTTCCGAGCCCACCCTGTCAGCCAGCGGTGACATTTTGGATCGGCTGTCGTTACTACCGATCGCCTACCTTGCGGGGCTGCGGTTTGAATGTCAAATGCACGAGGTCCTGTGGGCGTCCACTGTTCAAGTCTGCCATTGTTAGCCCTGGATTCCATTTCATGGGTGTCAGCACATCATTTCTGAATTGGAGGGCAGAAGCCACAGGGATCTCAAAGGTGTCAGCTGCACAGGTGGGAGGATGATGCTAAAGATCTTAACCCTCCATTGCCTGGGGGTCCGATCGGACCCTCTGCTCGGTTTTCTGCGACTGATTTCGAGAACCGGATCGAATAATGAGACGCGCTGCTTCGCACGCCCGTCAGGCAATCTATTTCTCAACTTATGGCAGCACATTTATATTAGGTCAGGTCAGGTTACCAAGCTATGAGGTCAATTCTAAACCCCTGCAGGGCGACAGTGATTTTTCCAAAAGAGGCAGATTAAACAAGGGTGTAATCTGCCTCCTAAGAGTCATATTAACCCTCGCCCCACCGGGGGCCATCGATGCCCCCCTAAGGTTTTTCCGGGATAGCAGAAAAACGACCGCGACCGCGGTTGAGGATTTTACCTCTCACTGCATCATTTTCCCACCATCCCTGAAATTTTTTACCCCGGGTCACCCAAGGTCAGGTAACCAGACGAGGTCAACCAAGGTCACCTCACTTCAAATTTAGAGCTCTGTATGATATACATTTCGAAGTCCATCGGTTTGAAACCTCCTACACTTCATGACCCCTCCAGGTTCTACAAGGTGTATATCCGGGATTTTTTCGATTTCGTGACCTGAGGTCAGGTCACAAAGTGACTTCTCCCATTGAAAAGCATGGGGAAAAGCTGTCTTATAATCTATAAGTCACAAAAACGATTGAAAATGCTCGGCTTGATCAGAAAAGCGTTCTTGGAAACCCTTTCACGGATTCCAGGGGCAATATTTTCCCTTTGACCTCTCCAAGGTCATCCAAGGTCACCAGGGGTGAAAACAGTATTTTGACAATTAAGTTTGACCTATATAAGCTAGAGTGCTGAATGAAAAATTATCGTGTATCTCTCGTCACTGGCTTTCGTTTAATATACGGCAAGGTCACCTTCTGACCTTTCGTGACCTCAGGTCATATTAGGTCACGATGTGACCTCTGGAGGTCAAACCAGTGCCGGGAGGTCATTACGTTCCACATAGCGGATAAAGGTCTGGCATTGCTCTATCCAATGGACTTTACCACATCTCAATGACTCTAATGGCATAAGAGTTATGCCCAGTTTGCTTAAGCATTGCATATTTGGGTGAAAATAGCCGATCTTGATCTAATTTGACCTCTGGAGGTCAAACCATTGACCTGAGCACTAAAACATGTGAAGTAATTTTTTACTGAATTCACGCGAGCTTTCTAATGCACTTTGCACATTTGCGCTAACGCTCATATTTTCGGAGATAGAGGGGGCATCGATGGCCCCCGGTGGGGCGAAGGTGACGCCGGGCCCCTGGTGGGGCGCGGGTTAAGTTTTTTAGCATCATCTTAAAGCTCTTGGAAGGAAACAAATTATTAAATGGCAAACATTTAAGGCTAGGTTAAAAAAAGCCAACAGAGGTCACCAAGTGTCCCAATTTTCGAATTACTTTTGTCTATCTAAATTTTGAACGATACAATTTACAACATTAAATTTTATGTAGAAGAGACGAGCATAACCTAACAATTCTAAGATATTGTATATGCCTTGAAAAACGTTATTTGACCTTAACATACACATTGATTGGGGTCTGAGCCACCTTCGCTTTGGCGGGGGAAAGGGGAGAAGGTACCGGTGTCAATTGAAATCTCGAGCACCACGCTAGATAGAGAACAGCGGTGAACAGCGTTAGACAGTCCCTCAAAATCTCTATTGAAAACATATCGACGGCTGGAGTCCTCGCAGCCGAATCGAATTATAAACGATATGTACTCGCTGGGTCAAATCTAGGACTTGACCTGGCCTGGGGTCAGGTCATGGTCAAATTAGGTTATAATGTATGTCATTAGAGCCGCAAGGATATGATAAACCAAATATTGTTAAACTTCGCCCCGGTGCAGTGGGGAGGGGGGTGGTGTTTGCACACTCCTCCTCGAGTTGTTCCGGCGGCATGAAAAAAACAGCGGCGCGAAGCGCCGATATAATTGGCAAAGGTCATCCTTGATCTATTCTGCAACTTCCCTCAAACTCTTAGGGCCAGGTCATCTCAAGTCAGGTCACCAGTGCAGGACAAGTGACCTCACCTCCAATTTTTTTAGATGGCATAAGTAAGAAATGGGTGAATCTATCAGATTGAAACTTATACCACATAATGGGCTCAACGAGTCCTGCAAAATGTATTCCGGGATTTTTGATATCGATGTCCTAGGGTCAGGTACAGATAATGACCTCTCCATTGGAAATGCATGGGGAAAACAGGAATTTGCTGTATTTCTGTAGATACAGCTGCCAATACTTTCATTTTCTCTAAATCGTAGTGTCCTGAGCCCCTTTTCAGGTTCATGTTACAATTGTTTTTACCTGTGACCTTTGAGAGGTCATCTGGGGCTACTTAAGCAGATTTTAGGCTTGGGTCAATAACGTTGCAGGAAATGATAAAGCTTTTAATTTGATAGCATCATGTTTGAATTGCTATTGTGAGTCCATTGATATGCATATTTACTATGCTAAGTTGGAAAGTGACCTTGACCTGGCCTTAGGTCAAGTCATTTTTATGTCTTGACCTAGCATAGTCATATTATACACCATTTAATTCGCCGTAACGAGAGAAAGTGAATGGTGCCTAAATATAATTTTAACTACACTCTGTCAGACGCTAGAGTCCGGAAACTTTTCTGTAACATGCCACCTTCTTTGACCTGCCATGACATTAATATTGACCCGAGCCAAAAATTGACAGATGTAGTTTCTTCATGAATTTGTATGAGCTATCTAAAAGCTTTCACATTTTTTCGTTATTTCGCATAAGACTCGAGTGCGAGGTGGGGGGTGATTGAACATTCCCCACCAGGCGAAGGTGGCTCGGAGGCCCACTGCTGTCATATGGATGTTAAAATAAATGTTTTTCCTCCATCCATTACTAAGTCATTCAGTTGAAACCATTTTCCATGAATTTACATTGGGAAAGTCACGGCATGTACCTGAGGCTAGTTCATTGATATAAGAAATCCCTAACAGCCAGTTGTAGTACCCAGTAGTCCCCATTACGTGACATGTAATTCAGATCCAAAATTATCCCTGTTCATACTTAAGCTATATTATACTTTTTAGATGTAAGGGGACTTGATCTGCAGTGGTGATCGGACCTGAAATGACCCGAAATAAAAATTCTGACAGATTTTGTAAACATGATCATCAAAAAGCTACGAATAGTACGCCGCGCTACGCACCACCGTTTTTATTCTTCATCCAATTAACCCGAGGGGGTGGGTATCCTCCCCTATGTCAATGTGCGTGTTGACCTAAGGCCGAGGCTATTCTGTGACCTAACAAGGTCAAATCCCAAGTAATTTGAATCCTTGGTTCAAGATTATCATATTAGCGTTCTTGGCTTTGTCTTAGGTTTGATGATTTTCTTGTTATAACATATTTCTAAATCAGCCAAATTTTTTTACATAAATTTTACCCGGGCTACTGCATGTTCGTCTTTTTGGGGTCTGAGCCTCAGTAAAGTAATCAATCTACTTGACACGGAGACCCAGAGTCCACCAGTCAAACAAGCAGCCACCGCAATGATTGGTTAATATCAAACAAACGAATATAAAACAGCACAAGCAGATTTATTACATTTGCACAAGCTACAAAATAAATATGCTCCGTCCCAAAGTTGAGAACCCCAATGCTTGGAGGCCCCGAAATCAGAGACAGGAGGACCCTTAGAATCTAACTCCCATGGAAAAAATGAAATTCGTGGCGACGCCCCGGAGTCTAGTTTTGCCTCGCCTATTTCAAGATAGCAGCTTTGTACAGTAACCTGATAAAAAAACAAATTCGTATAAACATGTCTCCGCAGTCTGAATATACCATTTTCTTGCTTTTTCGTACGATACATATACATGCACTATAAATGCCATGTTGGGGCACGGATGTTGCATTGCCTGTCTCTCAAGGACAGAAACATGCCCGTGAAGGTCGCCGAACCCGCTGGTGCTGCTGGGTAACATCTCAGGGAAGTAAACGTGGAAAGGGTCTCCAGCCTTCGGACTCATTACTGTGGCGCGAGAGGCCTGGAGCATCTTGGATTATAATTTCAGCCGGGGCAGAGCTTAGCAAAACTTGTTTCTGACAGCATAATTGGGGAAATTTTGCAAACCAGTACATTTAATTTTTTTCAAAACTGATACTCTTTGACGCTCTGAGACTATTGAGGCTCAACTAATGCGTTCAATACGATATGGGGTAGTAATTTTAAATTGTTCAGTTCGTCTTCCGATCTACCCTGTTCTTTGGGACATCATTTTACTTCTTGTTAGACGCCAACGACCTTTTTCGTTTTGGGAAAACTTCCTTATCTTGAGGTAAATACTTGTTTCCGGTGAGGCCAATGAATGATTTTGAGAGCTCTGACCGGGGATGGGTAGCCCACTGCAGATGAATGCCAATAATAATGATGGAAGAGGTCAGATCATTTAGACCATCGGCTGCTGACTCCGAATGGTCTCGGAGGGGCGTGAGCCCACTTCTCTGCACCAAATATATTGGGCCGTAGTAATGGATGCGCAATACTTAGAGAGAATGGAGTTGAGCCGTGACATGGATTCTTTAATCACGGGCGGATCCAGCGGATCTGTGAGCACTTGTCAAACTGTCCCCTTCCGCTCGACCCTCGGCGCCCCTTGAACTTCTCACGGCATCTCTCTGAAAGGCCGATGGCGCCCCCTAAAACGCTGCTTTCCCCTCAGGATGCGAGTATCGACGCCCCTCAAGTCAAGAATTGGCTCTCACCTGATGGGTTTTTCCAACTAAAAATGGCGCCTCCTGGTCCGATCTGACGCTTCCCCCAACAGAAATCCTGGATCCAGTTATGTCTTTGGTATACTGACGCCAAGAATGAGGGCCAGACCGAGTGGTGGATACAATGGGGGGAGGGGCTAGGGGCTGAAGCCCCCCCAGTTTCAGAGAGCCGATAGTAGCCGTATATTCGTAGGCTGTTCCGAGGTAATGGCGAGGGAGGCTCGAGCCCCTAAGAGAACAGAAACACAGGCACCTAAACTGAACAGAAGCATCGGCAAATGTGCAATTTTCCCTGGCTGACTAGACATTTCAAAAAAGACAGAAACGAAATTCGTTGATAAGGTGATGATAAGTTGATAAGGTGGCCTGTCCCCTCGAATCCGGAAATGTAAAAAAACACTGAATCTTGAATTCGAGGTCTGGCTACACAATGACCGAGAATTTTGGATATTTACTACACGATTCTGATGAAGTGCTGTGCCAGAATATATAATCTTCAGTGTTTTTACATTTCTGGATTCGAGGGGACAGGCCACCTTATCAACTTATCATCACCTTATCAACTTATCATCATGCTCCTCGCCGCCGCACTTCAAAGCCTATCAACGTTAGAAACGAAATTCTTAAGACTGCCACGCACAAAACACAGAATATAGAACCTAGGTAAAAATAAAAATACAGAAACATTCAAATCATTACGGCTACACAAGAACCAGATATCAAACATGCGAACAATCCTTTCCATTTCAGTAGAGATCACGATTCACATTGTTGGATTTGCGGCAAAATTTGTTTTAGCAGGGGTTTTTCTGTACAACTTGCTTAGTTACGATCACCTATAGCGAACATAATCATTCTGTGCAATGTATTCGTCAACATTTTTTATATCATTTGACTTAAGCTGTTATTGCATCCAGTATACCTGTTGCTCATAAGCCCTTAATAAACAGAAAATAAACAAACACTGAAATAAACTTTACACGCAAACACACTTCAATTGTGACATATTATTTTGGTGGTAGTCTGAGTTACGACTACTTGAAACTTCCTAAATTCTGTATTTTTCTTTTGCCTGAAAACTTGGCCGTGAAGGTCACGAAACGATGGTCGTGTTTTCAAAATAACATAACTGTAGCTGTGTGTGGAATGCATGTTTTATTGATAGTTCCGAGGCGAGGAATCCCAACAATGCTTGGAAATGTTTGTTTAACCTCGGTCTATGACATAGACCACGACTTTCATTTTGATTGACCTCACCATATTCGTTCTGTCATATAGCGTTCTAGCGTCGCTGTTTGATCTAAGATAAAGCTGGACTGGTATATTCCCGTGGCTCGTCAACATAGCCTCCAAAAAAGTATCTGCATCCACTCATGGGCCAGTTAAAATTTGTGTTCAGTGACATTTTGTGCTGAATCGATTACTGGGAAACGCCAAGAATCACTGAAGAATCATCTTTTTGTTTCACCACAGCACGTGAAAAACCGTCAGGGGGGCAATAAAACAAACAAAAACTGTCAGCCCCCTTCCCCTTCTACACTTATAGGTTTAAGCAGTACCGCTATCGAGCACCGTTTCGAAGCGCCGCCTTAAGCACAGAAGTGCAAGTTCTGAGACAGGGGCGTAGCCAAGGGGGGGCGGCAGGGACAGCTGCCCCCCCCTGAGGGCCCAAAGGGCCCCCTGAGGACACGGGCTGCGCAAAGTGCGGCTCACACGCACTATGCTCTGTGGCCAAATTTGAAACTTCATACCAGACAGGGCCCTCTTAAGCCCTCTTCAGCACTCTATTCTGTAACAAGCAGGGCCCTTTTTACCCATCAGGACCCTGTTGGCGCTGTCGCAAAGGCCCTTCCCTGAGGGAAATCTCAGCTACGCCCCTGTTCTGAGAGAAATGAAATATGAAACCAGCGGTTTTCAGTATGCTCTACAAAGCTCATGTCTCAAGTCAAACCCCACTAAGATGCTATGCTTCTTTTATACAAGCCAAGTTCTTGATTGATGGTCAGTTTCACACTTCACATACATTTACTTTGACTGCCAAATTTACTTTGGAGATTGCTTGATAAGATTGATGCAACCGTTTACAGAATGGTAAAAGAAAGACGTCATGTGTCAATATCCTGAGATAGAGGCCCTAATCTCTTTTTCCCTCGATATTTCTGTCAAACTGTTAATGGACAAGCTATTGCACGGATGGTTCAACTGATACTGGCAGCCTGAGAATCACTGTAGAAAAACCAGATGGGATTTGAAATAGAGTCACTTCAAGCAACGCTGGCTGGAAGCCGACAGAGAGCGATGACGCGCATTTACTGGTCAAGTCGAACCTGGCTTTTAACGTTTTTGTCACTTCTCGAGCTTTGTGTAGGATCTTTTATAACATGTTCCAGTAAGGGGACAGCTTCATATTTTAAAACTGCTGACCTGAATTAAGTCCATCAATATAAGCTTCGGTAATATAGTTACGACCTTCCCCATGGTCGCCTCGGGGGAGGGGTGGGGGAGACATGGCCCAGATGGCCACCCTTAGGAACACATCTCTATTTTGGATTACATATCTGCGCATGTTTGCTTTCTTCCTTGGGCTTCAAATAAAATATAACACAATAATTAGTACTTCGTACCAGTAAGATATCCTTCAAAGTGGCTGAAAAACCAATCACTTCACGATTATGTTGGGAAAGGCCACGAGGCCATTTGAACTTCTGGTGGAAAATAAGCGCACCACTTACCCGTGAAAAAGGCATATACATCATAGTGTGAAGGCCTGAGTAGTTAAGTACCCCATTTCTTTCTTCCCAAGCTGCTTGATAGCGCTTATAAATTTGTTTCGGTATAAATCCCGGACAGTTTTTACGCTATCGCATATGTTCGTACATTACATGACTAGATTATATCAGTATTCTCGAAGGAGTTACATTCTGTCTAAAAAGTAACGGGGCATTCAGCTGTTTGATACTTGATGATAATGCATTTGGTGCTCCCAAGGGTCAGCAACATTGATCAGAGCTCAAACATACTTTCTTGGGCAGACCATGATTTGCACGGCAATGGCACCATTGACAACAGAGCCGTTGGGAAAAACTCCAAGCGAACAGAAATATCAATTATCATGCTTGCGCTACTGCTCCGGATGTTTTAGTGCCCGATAAAGGTAATATTGCTCAGTCTTTCTGCCACCGCAAGACTGAGCGACAGAGAATACCAACAAATAATATTGACCCAAAGAAACAGCGGCAACAGTGGAGGAATAGCAATAGAACACGTACAATGGAGGAATAACCAGTTAGTTACTCTGCTATGTTTGCAATTTTCGTTTTAATCTTAGTTTTAATCTTAGGCTCAAGGAAATATGCTGATTTAAAACATTGATGAATAAATACATTTGTGACATGTCACAAAAGCATTATCCAAGAGGTATACACGAGTAGGGAAATAGGAGATGGGATAACATGTGATAGAACGGGAGAAAATATTTCAGGTTTATCAAGATGAGATGGGATGAATTTTTATGAAAAATATCATAGGAACAAATACAATGGGAGGAAACGGGATCCCCTATTTGATGTTTTCTCCGGGACGGAATGGAAAGGCCCATATTTGAGTGAATCAGAACGGTATGGAGTCTAATTTTGTTCACCATGCCGACAGATATCCAGCACTTAAGATAAAGGCTGGTCAAAATCTTAGCTTATCCTGAATTACTTGGGGTAAAACACGTGCAATGGAGGGGAGCCTAAAGTGCCCTATCCCCCATCTATTTTCCAAAGTGGCTGGAGAAATGATTACAGGCAGCAGACGCTACTAGGCTAAATGAGAGCGGATCTATGAGCGTGTCCATTAGTGAAGAAACTATGAACATCAGTCAATAGGTTTTTTACTATATGCAAGGCAATCAAAGTCACCCCTACATTTTGGAACGCCACAAGCGCACGGTGGCACCAGTTCATCTGCATTGTAGACCGAGTGATGACATAATAACGCCACATAATGGGGACGACATGCCGAGATCGCCCCACATTAAGGTCAAAGTCTGGGTCAAAGGTCATATGACAAAGTCGTACCAGAATTTTTAAGGTCATTGACCCCAGTATCTTCCTTCAGGTGGCATTACTCCGTATCACGTGTTATTTTCTTGTTTTATAAATTCTGTCCAAGGTGTTCCCACTTCGATTTTTGGGTCGGAGATTCACTAGAATCATCAATGAACATATCATGGAGACACCGACCCCACCACCCGAACGAGCAACTCCCACAATGAAGGCGATATTTTGAAGCCAAGTTTGACGTCGCACACAAAGCACAGGGACTGCCACCCCGCTCAGGTCACCCTCTCACCAGTCAGTTGCCAGCCGGCCTACGTCGGGTAAATATTGAGCGCCGGAGCGTCTCAGGGGAGCCGATCCCTAGCCAAAGATTTGGCCTATCCCTCTACCAAGTGAGCTACCGGGGTGCCCGTTATGCACTAGTTGAGGTTACTCAGTGTTAAGTTCAAGCTCACAGATCAAGGTCAAAGGTCATTAGTCGTGTTAAAATCCTCATTTTTCGTTCAATGGTTTCTATAGCCCCATTGGTAGTGTATATTATTATAGGTGTATTTTATTATATAGTGTATATATTGTACATTATTGGGAATATATATCATCGTGACGTCATAGATCTATGAACTCGAATTGTGCTGACCCCAAAAATTCAGAAGACCTTTCGTGGGGTATCACTTTCATCGCCATATCACGCTTGTATTGAATTCCTGTTTTTTCTATTTAATCACAACATTTCTCTGGATATCTACATCGCGGCCCAGATTTGTTCTTTACGACCTTGTTTAACCCGCGCCCCACCGGGGGTCCGGCGCCAACTTCGTCCCACTGGGCCATCGATGGCCCCCCTCTAACTCAGAAAATATGGGGGTTAGCGCAAATCTACAAAATGCATTAAAAAGCCCGCGTGAATTCAGTAAGAAATTACTTGACATGTTTAAGCACTCAGGTCAATGGTTTGACCTCCAGAGGTCAAGTTAGGTCAAGAGCGGCTATTTTCACTAAAATATGCAATTCTTAAGCAAACTGGGCATAACTCTTATGCCATTAGAGCTTTTGAGATTTGGTAAGTACATTTGATAGGAAAATACCAGAGATTTTTCCGCTATGTGGAACGTAAAGACCTCCCGCCAGTGGTTTGACCTCCAGAGGTCACCTCGTGACCTAATATGACCTGAGGTGACGAAAGGTTAGAAAATGACCTTGTTGTATATCAAATGAAAGCTAGTAATGAGACATACACGATGGTGTTTGATTCAGCGCTCTAGCTTAATTAGGTCAAAAGTTATTGCCAAAATACTGTTTTTGACCCCTGGTGACCTTGGATGACCTCGAAGAGGTCAAAGGGCAAATATGACCCCTGGGATTTGTGAAAAGCTGTCTAAGAACGCTATTCTGAGTAAGCCGAGCATTTTCAATCGTTTTTGTGACTTTTAGATCATAAGACGGGTTTTCCCATCCTTTTTCAATGGGAGAGGTCACCTCATGACCTGACCTCAGGTCACGAAATCGAAAAATCCCGGATATACACCTTGTAGACCCTAGAGGGGTTGGTGAAATGTAGAAGGTTTCAAATCGATCCACTTCAAAATGTAGCTCTTATAGAGCTCAGAAATTGAAGTGAGGTGATCTTGGTTGACCTCGCCTGGTGACCTGACCTTGGGTGACCCGGGGTAAAAAATTTCAGGGATGATGGAAAAATGATGGTGTGAGAGGTAGAGCTCTCAACCACGGCGCTGTGCCTGGTCGTTCTTCTGTTATTCCGGAAAACCCTTAGGGGGGCCATCTATGGCCCCGGTGGGGCGAGGGTTAAATATGAAGATATGTACCTAGGTAAATAAAAGTTGGCAAATTTGCTATAACGTACATCATCATAGCGCAAAAATGCCCCCAAAACGGACGTTTTCTTATCATCCTCCTAAATTTTTTGTATATCAGGCAGGGGGCGGAGGGGGAGTGGGTAGTTTAGGACCCCTTCTTCGCCGCGCCTTGTGCCAGACCCCTCGCCACTGCGCGTGTCAAATGAATCGAATCATTACCAATTACAGGCATGACAAAATATCAATACATCCTGAACTGCACATCAGTAAAATGGAGGCAAAAAGAAAGCTTATCCGATTGATTTGATATTGTACACCCAAGTGCTTTCTAATAAAGATGCAAAGGAAAAACCCTCTACATACCTATCTTTCATACAATAGATCCCAACATGTATTGGCGTGACTGAAACGTGTAAAGAAAAACTGCGCAGGGGGAAATTCAGCGTACACCTGCGCAGTGATGGATCTGGCCGATAGGATTGGAAGGGGAAGGTTACAGAGTCGAAAAGCAAATAAAAAACGTCACGCGGTGAAAAATTTGTCCGCAATTTCACTAGACGGTAGGTTTGGGGAGGGGTAGACCTAAGTCAAAGGGCAAAAAAAAAAAAACAACAACGTCGCGGAGTGAAAGATGTGGCCATAGGATGCTTGATTTTACTATCCACGGATCATTCACTCAAAAACTGTTTTAAATGTCGGGAGGACCAGAGCAAAATATTCACACTGAAGCTGACTGGTTCTATTGAAAATTGACTGGTCCAGTTGGAACACCAAAAGCTTGCTTATAAACTAAGAGGGAGCCGGGGCAAAAACAACAGCTTCAAAAACAAGCCATAGCCATAGCTTCAACAGCTTCGGGAGAGACAAACCATAGTTTTGCTCCAAGCTTTTCCGTTTGGGGGGAAAATTATTTGCTGTCCCCCTGGATCTGCCCCTTCACCTGCACTGTTTTGGAGGGGGTAATAAAAATAATCGCGTGTCTTGATCTGTGGGCAGAACTGTAGGTGTTTTTGTCAAAATGACATGAAGGTCATGCATAAATTTCTGAAGAAGGACAAGGAACATTGCCAGGGTTACTCACCTCAGCCTATACCTCAGCAAAATATGCACTTATAATGAATTTATGTTTGTATGGAGACTGTGTTTCACGAAACGTTTCAATGGTTCGATATGTTCCATATTCGAAGGATATACTGCCGAAGGTATGACAGAATAGAATATTTAAAAAATGAAAAAAGCTTCCAATCATTCTATGCACTTTTTCTCTTCGATCTGCCAAGAAACCAGATTTTTATGTTTTATGCAAAGTGTGCGATGTTTCACTTGTTAACCAACCACTGCTATTGACATAAGCACTGTGGTATATAGCTATAGATTTTGATTTGAAACAACATTATTGACTTCAGGCAGAGTCTGTATACCAAAAGAAGACTTAATTAACTTGACCCCTTCGTGGCCATTTACCTGTTGCTCAAAACAATCAAGGTGATCAAGCTGTACGTGCTGCTCGTTTCTAAAAGAGAACAAACGTGACCAACTAAAGCGCATACCATTAGCAGTTTGTCAGCTGCCATTGTTGACTACGTGGTTCAGACGCCTAACTGTACAGTATAGGCGGATCCAGAGGTGACAAAGAGGGGGTACTTCCCTCAATCGACTCTCGGCACTCTCTGAAATGGTCACGGCGCCCCCTGAAATTTCGCCTACCACCCCCCCCACTTCCAGGATGCGAGTACCGACGCCCCAGCGATAAGATTTGACGCCCAAAAGTGGTGCCCCGACCATGTGCCCCCCTCTCTATCAGAAATTATTGACCAGCCTATGCTATAGAGGTCTCTACAGTATACGCTGTCTACGATTGGAGATGTCTATATTCGATATTAATTTGAAAAACCTGTGCGTGTACTTTGCCACGAGGCCGGTCAAGGGGATACATCTGACCCCCTGAAGAATGTTTGGTTTGACCACAAACCCATCGCGGCGAGTGTGGAGACTCCTGACACATACATGCAAATTGAAAGGCTCTGGGGCCGCATGAGAATGTTGACTCACCTGTATTATTTTGGCTAAGCCCAGCAGAGCGATCGGATTCACAACTCTTGAAAAGGAGATTACCACGAAGGTTCCAGCTCGCGGATATGCAGCTCGGCTGCAAGTTTTGGCTGGGTTATAAGCGGCAAGTGAACGGCACCTCGGACGAAGTCTACAGTCTCAAATAGATCCTGGAATGCGCCAGGTGCGATTGCTCGGGACTGATCGCGAGGCGCGTGCCAGCAGGGCTCGGAGTTGACACCTGATAAGGTCGGGCCCCAGCGCCAATGTGAGCCGCTAATGCTTGGTAGCTCGCAGCTCTCTCAAAGGCGGCCGGCGCGCGCGCCGCACGAAATGGGCGCATTTGATTGGTGGAGACGGATGGCTGGTGATCCGTGAGCCGGGGCCCGTCCACCCACGAGATCGATTCTCAAACGTCCGCTGTCATAGACACAAACGGACCATCGATGGGGCGCCCGGGGGAGTGGCACAGTCCGTTCTCTGGGAGGAGCAGCAGCTCAGCTCTCTGAGGGGTAGGTAGCAGCTCCCTCAGTCGTAAGTATGCCCATCTCCGTGTGTTTTCGTCATTTTTGGCTTTCTCTCTTTTTCATATGTCTACATGGAGATACACGCCGGTAAGGAGACCCGTATCGACGGTATGGAAATGGGTGTGACCCCCCCTGCCCACTCCCCCATAATATATCAGCAACCATGCTGCGCAACGAAAAACAGAAATTGGTAATAGCTAGCTATGATGTCAGCCGAAAATTTTCTGCGCATTTTTGGCCCGGATCACTTTAGAGTTCACTGGAGGTCAAAGTAGGTTATTATAGGAATGCAATGGAACTTACCTTTTGCGTCATAGCGACTGAGAGAGTAGAGATATGGAAATATATAAGCACCGTTGGAGTTCTCTTGCCGGGCTCAATCGAACAATGCATCATGTAACCTTTTCTGGTCAAATCCTAAAAGTAGCTTGACCGTTCAAGAACAGAAAAGGTCAATGCATATGATTCGAACTGCAGTAGCAATGCAAACACAATGCCCTTAAAATAGACACTCTATCTTCATCATGTGCGAAGCAATCTAACTTAAATAAATGTCCTCATACATTTCCAATGGAGATGCCATGACCCTGACCTGACCCTAGATCATAGATATATCAAAATTATATCACTAGAAACTATTTTACTCGGTGATCTTATTGTGCAGCATGGATTGCAGATCGATAGGTCAGGTTTGTCCTTACTTCCACACCTCTGAACATTTTGTTAAGGTTAGGCCACTTTGTCCTGAGCTGGTAATCTGAGCTGAAATGACCTGATGCTACAATTGTGTTAGAAACTAAAGAGACCAGGTAAAATTACACCGCGGATGTGAGTGGTGCAGACTGTAAACGTGCTGGATTGCAGTCGGTTTTTGTTATCTGTGAAAACCTTAGGGGCGGTACCCCCTCCTGTACCGGTGCGTGTCAATATCTTGATTAGTTTTACCGTTATATATATATATATATATATATATATATATATATATATATACATCCGTAGGTAACATCCTGAAGGGACGTTAGTTCTATGTATGATTCTTTGTCATGTCATGTCATTTCTATGTCATTATTCTTTGTATGATTAAGCAGGGGTCTAAAAACTTGCCGATCTACCTACGCCGTCGGCGACCCTATCATCTTTTGGTTGGCGACCCAGCAACCGTCTCAAACTCTGATTCCATCTGTTTTCCTATGATTTTAGCTTCCACCATCCGCTCCTGCTTCTAAATATGCTTACCCTCTCCACTGTCTCCACCCGTCATCGTAATACATACAGAGCCCATCAAAATCTATTGGATGAAGTCTGCCAGTTCCTTTGGCCAAGAATGGGCAGAATCTACTTCGACAAAGAGCCAAGTTAGCCCTCGTTTCCCGGCTTGTTTGGCGTTTCTGAAAGACAGCTTGGCTACAACGGGGCATCTTTGGCCGATTACATCTGGTATCATCACCGCCCTTAGTTGCTGCTAGTCTATGCTAGTTATGTTTCTTCTTACTACAATTTTTGGTTCCAATTTCATGAAAAACGACTGAAATGACCTGGTACTTTAGATGATGCCATCTCCCTGTACCGTATTTATGTACTATTTCTAAGTTCAAACTAGAATGTACTAGAATCTGTCACGAGTCGGTACCAAGTCGGTGATTTTTATTTTTTTCTATAGGCGACCAATGGGCGACCAGGTCGGCCGAAACCGCCGACTTGCAGTGGTCGCCTGGTCGCCCTGGTACATTTTCGGTGTCTGCGGCCTTCAGAACGAGCGCGGCGTGGGCTGCCGCTAATATTTTTGTATTCTTGTTGGGAGCAGTGAGCGCCGTTTTTGACGACTGGTGTTCAATTTGTTAAATCCAAGGGGCTAAATCAAGATGTGCGTTTATCATAGACAGTCCGTGCAATCTAGGTGGGTTTTGGAGTCTACTTGCAATGATGTTTCCTTGTTTTGCTTTATCGCGAAAAGTCTCAGAAGGAAAAAAGACTTGAATACAAGTGGTGCATGTTAAACCCTTTCCAACCACAATCACACTAAAATGTCATCGTAAACATTGTTGTATAGTCACACATTCCCAAGGGGTGGATTTCCTAAATGATTTTTTGGGGTGCCTAATTATGAGACTATCCATAACAAGTATACTGTTTTTGATACCACCATGTTCTTGCCTTATACCAGTGTGCAAAGTACGACATTTTTGACGAGATCTCGTCGGTGTGAGTGCCCTTGGAGACAGGACCGACTGGTGCAAATCTTATCAACCTGGTGCGAACTTGCGAGGTTAGTGACACTTAAACTAAACAAATAATGGCTGAATGGCTATTAACCCTCGCCCCACCGGGGGGCCATCGATGGCCCCCCCTAAGGTTTTTCCGGGATAGCAGAAAAACGACGAGGTGCAGCACCGCGGTTGAGGGCTCTACCTCTCACTGCATCATTTTCCCATCATTCCTGAAATTTTTTACCCCGGGTCACCCAAGGTCAGGTCACCAGACGAGGTCAACCAAGGTCACCTCACTTCACCTTTAGAGCTCTGTAAGAGCTACATTTCAAAGTCGATCGATTTGAAACTTCCTACACTTCATGACCCCTCCAGGGTCTATAAGGTGTATATCCGGGATTTTTCGATTTCGTGCCCTGAGGTCAGGTCACGAGGCGACCTCTCCCATTGGAAAAGCATGGGGAAAAGCTATTTCATGATATAAAAGCCACCAAAATGATTGCAAATACTCAGACTGCTCAGAACAACGTTTTTGGACACCCTTTCACGGATCCCAGGGGTCATATTTGCCCTTTGACTTTTCCAAGGTCATCCAAGGTCACCAGAGGTCAAAAACAGTATTTTGACAATAACTTTTGACCTAATTGAGCTAGAGCGATGAAACAAACACCATCGTGTTTGTCTTGTCACTGGCTTTCATTTGATATACGGCAAGGTCACTTTTTGACCTTTCGTGACCTCAGGTCATATTAGGTCACGAGGTGACCTCTGGCGGTCAAACCACTGGCGGGAGGTCTTTACGTTCCACATAGCGGAAAAAGTACTGGCAATTTGCTATCAAATGTACTTTACCAGGCCTCAATAGCTCTAATGACATAAGAGTTATGCCCAGTTTGCTTAATCATTGCATATTTGAGTGAAAATAGCCGATCTTGACCTAATTGACCTCTGGAGGTCAAACCATTGACCTGAGCACTAAAACATGCGAAGTAATTTCTTACTGAATTCACGCGAGCTTTCTATTGCACTTTGCAGATTTGCGCTAACGCCCATATTTTCGGAGTTAGAGGGGGGCCATCGATGGCCCCCTCCGGTGGGGCGAAGGTGGCGCCGGACCCCCGGTGGGGCGCGGGTTAAGACACAGGAGGGGGCCTTATAAAAATTTCTTAACTAACTGACTAATGATTGAGGTAGCATTGCATTGTAGGGGTAGGAATGGGTGCATTTTTTCCCTGGTATGTGCCAGATTAGTGCGAATTTTTGGAGGCTGGTGGTGCGAGAATTTTAGATGGCTGGTGCGACTCGTCTGGCATGCTGCCATACTTGGCAGACTGGGCCTTATAGCTGGACATATAACTGGGTGACCAAGTAGGCCTGTTATTTATAAATTTTAAAGTCCCTGAAATGAGAAATAGGAAAATTTTTAAGGATGCTCTTAGTAGGCACAGAAAATAACTTGAGCTTTCATTTGGGGTGCCACAGCAGTGACGGGTGCAAGGGATCCCTGAACTCGAGTCCAGGACCCCTTAAGTTTGAAAGGATTAAGGGCGGCCTGAGGAAAAGGGTACCCCAAAATTGATTAAACCAGGTCTGTGAGGCAGAAAATACCTTGCTACTGCCCCCACCACTAGAATACAAATGATGGGGCTACAGATGGAGCTTTGAAGTTTAGAAGTTGTGAAAAATGGCATTAAAGGTACTGAAAACAGGTTTTGTTGTGCTAGGTTGGCTCACGTCATGTTCTGTATGGCCATGTGTCTTGGTCTGTATATATTATTATCTCAAGTGGCAATATAAATCAAATATTAAAAAACTTTTTTATTGTTTCACTAGGTATCTATTAATTTATTTTGTATATGACTAGGGTTTTATTTACACAGATGCACCAAGACATGTGAATGATCATAATAAACATGTTGAGCTTCAATATTTGAAGCAGGGTATAAAGTTTGATTTCTTGTTTCTGCTTCAAAGATAAATGTCCTCTAAAATTTTAAGAACAGAAATAAGCCAGGTAGTAAGAACAAAAGTTTGTTTCATGGCCTTAAATATTGTTCTGGAAAATGGTCTCATGCATTCCCATAATTGAGAATGGGTGTTCCCATCTATGGGTCAAACATTCCCATTTATGGCACTGTTACCATTTTTAAGTCACACAAACCACAGTTTCTCCCACTGATTAATGATGATAGCCACCCTTTTGGGTGAAGTGTGCCATTTTGGTGGACAGCATGCAATCTCAGAGGGCTGCCTGCCCCTTACTAAAATCCTAGATCCATCTCTGTGCATTGGTACCCCATAAGGGATATAAATGTGCATTCCTGCACAGCACAAATATGTGATAAACCATTTTCAATTTGCCAGAAGACTCCACTGCAAGGACAATGGTCCAATCCAAGTCTGCCAAACATAGAATAAGCTGTGTCTTTTGCACAGATGGATGCACACTGGGTGATCAAGGTGTGTGTGTATGTTTTTAACTGACTGATTATATGCATCCAAGTTTCTGATAATATCTTGTATTTTTTGTCACAAGAAAGTTGAATCGTTTTGTTTTCTCTAGTATGGATGAAATATGGAATCACTGCCACAGAGGTACAGCAGAAATATCACAGAGAGATTGTGTCCACCACAAAAGAACAGGTTGCTGAAATGCAAATTGTTCTTCTCAGTACCCAATCGTGGTCCAAATAGGTCATCAGCAACTATTCTGGAAACTTTTTCAGTCCTGATTATTAATGCTAAAATGCATCAATTAAGAGCTTTGGAAATAGTTATCATGGGAATGATGTCATGGAAAGAAAACAAGGTTATTCCCAAGAGACAGCATTGCTATTGCTTTGAATAGAACCATGTTGAACAATGGAGTGAAAATTGGGCCTCATCTTAGCAATGGTTGATATTTTCCACTGCACTTCTGACGAAATGTTGCCAATGAATAATGTTTGAATTATTTATTTGAAATGTTACAGGAATTTATCTGATTTCTGACGCCGCAAGGTGAAGAATCACAAGTATTTCACGACGCATGTATGTACATGAAAACATTTTTCTCTAGTTAAATGAAACATCGGAACTGTTTCTGAGGCTCTTTTTAAGGTGCTGCAAACCCTTTTATTTGTCTCTAAGATAAGGCCTAACAATTTTTCACATGGATGGACACAAAATAAAACCATTATTGATGAGAGAACAACAATGTTGCATCAATCATGGTTGTATCTTGCTTGGTATAGAAGTGATGGGCGAAAATGTTAATGCCTGGGGACGCTCCCACGGAATTTTTACAGGGGAACGGACCCGGGCTTGTGCTGACCGGGGCAGGGGAGTTGTGAGCATATTTGGTACCTGACAGCATTAATGACGAACCGAAAATTTTGGGGAGACCTCCCCTGGTTGGCCAACAGGAGGATGCGTAGGTACCCCGTCCCACCGCTTTCGGCGCCCATTTAATTGCCCTTGTGTACGGGCAGTGTATCATCTTTGACCTCGATTGACCTCCAAACAGACTTAGCCTAAGATTAGTGGGCACTATCGACACGTATTCATGACTGCGTAGTGCGTATAAATGACTGATCACTATCCAACATTGGCTCTTAGGTCCGACATATCACGCCCAATGCGAGCGTTCTTCCTATTATAACTTGAAGCTACGTGATAACATCCCCAATATTCAGTGTCCTGTTGCGCCCTAGCCTTTGAACCGATATGAAAATGGATCTTGCCTTTGTGAAAGAGCTGGTCCGGCTCTGTCGAATAGCGTTGAGAAAGTGGTTCCGGTTATTTTGCGTACGGAGATAAGCAAGGTTTTATAGAGCACTGCATTTGATACATTTTGACGTATATGAATTATCCCCCTCTGGTGACCACAGTATTGACCTTCCGCAAAAATTCCGGGAGTAACGCCGACTGCATTTCCGACGACCTTTCGATCGCTTTTTCCGCTTCTATCTTTCTTTGTTGCCGAGATCGAGGGTGTCATTTTTAACCCCTCCCACCAGAGGGGGGTCATAGGTGATTCATGCTGGTCATCGGGGCTAGGGTTAAGGGCCAGCATTAGGGTGTTTCATTGTTCCAAAATGCAATATTTTGACGCATATCGACGTTCCCCTCAAACCTCATCTGCTTACAAGCTTCGGTGCAAGATTTCCATGTATTTCGATAATATTTAGAGGTCGCGCACTTTTGCAGTTTTTTATCAAATGTATTCAAATGTACACATAAGCGTAGGAACGTCCAGAATATTGGGGAGGCCAAGGTGCATTTGGAAGTCATTTCTTTCCAGTCAACGCCATAGGGTTAAGGGTTAAGAATCAAGAATATTGGGGGGGCTATGGCCCCCTGCCCCCTGTTCCTACGCCTATGAATGTACACATTTCCACACTGATACTGGCGCTGGTTTTATTTTGCTTGGTTTTCTATTTCACATCTGAAATATTCTTAAAATCAAATAAAACATTTATTACTGCACAAGACTAGCCTGAGCATAAAACCCGACCGATTTCGGGAGCATCCCGCCCCGTTTTCAAGGGAGATGAAGAAAACACTATGACATAAACCTAACTAAGCGAAAAACACGAAGACAGGGTAAACTTTGAAAGAACAATCTTAGCTATGAACATGAAGAATCATTTTATAATTATTAGCTCTAAACACGTGTTATTTTTCAATTCAATCTCTTGTTTGGCTGGCGTTTTAAGAGGTCCAAAATCCAGAGAAGATGGTAACTTTGCCGATATTTATATCCATTTTGGTTCCGTGGTGGTTTTGGATGTAAATTGCATCTTTTATTTCCCGCTGTTTTTGTCTTGAGTTGAAAGTTAAAGTCGTTGTGGTGTCCCATTTGATATAATGATCCTTTTCGAATGATTGTTTTGCTGTGGCCTCCGCTGCTCTCTCGTCAATTGACTCTCGCATTAGTTTTTGTCGAGATTTTCGGTGTTCGTCTTGTCGGACTTCCATCATCCTTTTGCTTTCTCAAATGTATATTTTTGGACAGTCATTACATTTCATCTTGTATACTGGGCCTGGTTTTTCCGGTTGTCTATCCTGTCCTTTGGTTTGACCAGTAATTGTTTGATCGTTTGATGTTCCTTAAAATATGTTCTTACGTTGAATTTAGAACATATGCGTCGAATCTGTTGCGATACTCCTACATATGCGAAGGATCATTATATCAAATGGGACGCCACAATGACTTTAACTTTCGACTCAAGACAAAAACAGTGGGAAAGGGAGATCGCCCTCATCAAGAGGTTCAACGGATTCGTCAAGGACGAGAAGCAGAAGCAGTACCTGCTCCGGGTGGTGGAACTCCATCGGAGGGCTCTACCCAAGCGCACCAAGAAAGAATGCGCCTCTTTCAAGTGTAATGGTTTTTGGTGATAAAAGTGCGCGACCTCTAAATGCCCTTTTATTTTGCTTTTAAGGGTGTCAATCGATTCAGTTTTACGTCTAGAGCTGGGGGAAAGTCGATATGACTTCGTTCCAAACAAACAAAATTTTACTATAGTGGGCTGAAACACCCTAGCCAGCATGTATAATTTTGTTGCTTTCAGATCATAACTTTGACTTTAATACTGAATTATAATCTCCATGAAATCACTTAGGTAATGACTTGATTCTGGCTTAGGTTATCGATATCGAGAAACCCGATCTATATTTTACAGGTTTTTTATATCTATATTTTATCGGAACCTTCCCCCTTGCACTCGCCAGTGATTCCCTATAGCCATATTTATACCACTTTTAAGACCGATTTTTTAATACATGTAGTATTAGGTTCGGCGACCATTTAAGAAGCTTGGATTTTAGTCGGCGACCACAAGCTCACTTTTTAGACCCCTGTGATTAAGAGACCACTGTAGTGGTCCTAGACCACTGAATGGCCCCAGTGCACTGGGGCCATTCATATTTCCACATACATGGCCAAATTCAGTCAATACGTGAGTAGTTCTAAAACAGTGTTATAGAATGTTATCAGAAGTGCAAAATTGTGCTGATTCCGTAAAATATTGATAAGTCAAATGGTTTCAGATATTGCCTTAGCAATGATCAGTGTCTCCGGCGAATTCACATTTTGAAATGACAACCTGGTTCTGCTGTTGAAAAAAGAGTACGCAAACGAGATCACCTTTATCCATGATGCAAACAATATCAAACTGTACGTTTTTAGAGGACTGGGAGCCTCAGGCAGTTATAGCCTGCGCTGGGCTCGGCTAGTGACTAGTTACTCAAGTGTCTTAAGTTCGAGCACACCCAGAGGGAGGATTTAGCGCCCTGCCTTAGCCCAAGTCCAGCCGAACTCCCTTCCTCATCCGGCATGATGTATCCTCAGCTGTTTGTGCAAAGTCAACACCCTGAAAAGTGTAGCTATGTTTGGATATTTGGTCAAATTTAAAAATGTAGTGTACTATCGCTTTTCAGTATAAAAAAGGGAATCAATTTCTTTGGGATTTGTAACGCCGCCTTTAAAATCCTTCAGCTATTTTCTTTGATTTAAAACAGCCTTTCACTATAAGTTTTCCACATAAAGTTGCAAATGTCCTATCAGTTTATTCTGATATAAAATACAAAAGACTTTCAGTATGAAAACGTCACCACTGTTTTGATTCTTGTGTCCATTTGTACGCTGCGGCAAATAGCATCGCACCAAGTGGCATCAGAGAGCTAACTACATCTTTTTTCCAGCTTGCTTTGCCGCAAGGAGGGCAAAAACTATAACAGCATGATCCCATAAGGCCTTTTGGTTATCGCAGGCTGCGTCACCCAACGTCGTCATCACAATTTGGTAAACACGTTTTTTTTAATTTGTCCACGGAGCTCAAACTTGCAGCATTAAGAATCTATTTCATAGCCCTGTTTATGCATTCAAGCTAAGACTTGCTGCATGCGTTGTGTTTTCATGGCCAGTTTTCTAGAGATAGAATTGCACGCCAAATGTCTATATCGTTCTCTATCTTCAGGTCATGAAGTACATGAAGCCATCATCCTCGGAAAAGTCAGCAATCCTCTATTCCAGTAAAACTTACAGCTATGTACACACATACCCCAGTGTTTGCTCGTGCATAAGCTTTGACAATGGAGTGTTTCGAGAAGTTCCGCAAAACTCTCTCTCTGTTGGGCTATATGGAGACTGATCCAACGTTATCATTCATCTGTTATGTAATTCTGGAACGCAGGGGCTCATTTTTCCATTTGAATCAGTTATATTCCCGGTCCAGTCTGGTTCCAAAAGTGGCAAAGCTTCACAATGACAGCAACGTCTGGATTCCTCTTGTGATGAGTAGATGAGCGTGCTCATCGATGATTGGAATGCGTAAGTCAAGGTCTTTGGGGCGAATTTGCCAAATAGCCTTACTTAAGAGCTTGGATACTTTTGTGAATACTTACATCTAATAAAATTTAAGGGTACCAATCGTTTTGTACACTCTTTAACACGCACACTGGAGGGGGGCCTAGGAGGCCTCCACCTGTTTTTCCAAGATGGCTGGAGAACCGCTTGTAGCCGAAAAACGAAACGTGGCCACATTTAATAGAATTTAATAGCACGTCGATTGGTGAAGATTTTTTGAAAATCGGCCGAAAATTGTTTGACTTATAGGCTTTCAAAGTCAGACCTGCATTTTGAGATCGCCGTAAACGCGCGGTCGGACCAGTTAGCTTGCATTGAAGACCGAGTGGTGACGTCATAACGTCATATAAGCGCGACTTTATGTCAGGGTCACTTCACATGAAAGTCAAGGTCAAGGTCAAAGGTCACAGGTCAAGGTCATATCTGCACTTTCAAGGTCACTGACCACTGTGCGTCCGGCCAAATGACGTTACCCCGTCTGACATATATTATGCTATGACGTCATCGGTAGGGTACCCCAATACAAAGGTCAAGGTCAAAGGTCAGGGTCAAAGGTCATTGGGAAAGGTCAATCCTCATTTCCCGCCAAACAGTGGCTACAGTGTTAGTCAAAGTGTAAATAATAAGTAGTATACCATATGGTGACCTTAAAGGTCAATGACCTTGAATGACCTTGACCCAAAAGTTATGGGGAAGTCTCTTTGAGACCTCTTCTCTATGAACCTTGTTCGCCTTTAGCTTATTCCCGCCATTTTTCTGCATAATCACAGCATTTGCCAATCGATCCCAGCATGGCCAATATTTGACCTTTACGACCTCGTTTGACCTTGAAGATATTGACCTAGGTCAATGAAAATTAGTCATCATGTAGATCGCCATAGCCTCCACCCACCTACTAAGTGGCGTTTTTCTAATCCTCTTAGTTTCTGAGATCTTAGGGGGCCTACCAAGCCCCCCTCCAGTGCGCGTTAGTGCCAGACCCCCTCCAGTGCGGGCGTTAAAGATATGTGTCAATAGAAGGCTTTTATTATATCTTCCATCGGCCATCCTTTTAGAGGCTAACGTACTGTAAAGCGCCTAGTAAATAGCAAAGCCCGCTATCACTTAGAAGTAGGTGACATATATTCAGGATGGTGAGACAGATTTGTAAACAGGTGCTTACAATGGGATTCTTGTATTAGGTTTTAGTTTTAACAAAACTTACAATTTAACATGCCAACTTTTCGGCTCTTCCGCCTTGATCACGGCATTAAAATAAATTGAAATACACATTAAGTACATGGAAGGAACAAGTTTGTAAATAGTTCAAAAATATTGTGTCTACTGTTTGAACCATTTTTGAATTTTTCAAAACTAGGTATAGATCGAGCATGCAAACACTTCATGAAAACCTCCCGTCGGAAAATAGTTTACAAGATAGTCAGAAACAGTTCACAATACACCGCAATTATCTAACACACTGTTCAATTATTATTTTCGCTACAGTATCACAATATTGGCGATTCAATGTACGAGCCTGTTCCTTCCATATACTTAACGTGTATTTCAATTTATTTCAATGCTGTGATCAAGGCGGAAGAGACGAAACGTAGGCATGTTAAATTGTAACTATTGTTAAAACTAAAACCTAATAAAAGAGTCCCATTGTAAGCACCTGTTTACAAGATGACGACAGTCAACAAAGCTCGCTATTAACTATAAAAGTTATGGCTGAACAGAAATATATTAATTAGAAACATGTCAATGCTTGGTTTCGTGCCAAGATTAGCTATTTTAGTTGGCAGGCTGTTCATCAATTAGCTTTGTCTTACGGCGGAAGTGCATGATTGCATCTTGTTTTCAACTCTGTCCATGCTTACCTCTTAATCCCTGTACTCTGATGGGGAAGTCCTTGTAGCCTTCAACCTAAGAATAGACAAGATAAAGATACAGAGGATGGTAACACACAAATCTAGGTTTCATCATCAAGTCATTTCATGGATGATGCCAAAATTGAGACTGCCGATGAGCATCAAAGGCATGATGAATTACAAATACATGGGCATAAAACATTGTTTACCTTGAGACTAGCTTTAAGAAAAATCATACTAAAACACTTAAAATATTTTGACAAATTGAAACGGTCACTTGTTTATACATTTTTACTTAGGTAAAAGGAAGGCCTCTTCAGGCCACTACATAAGTGAGACTAGGGTAAAAATGCCACCTCGGTAGCTCAATGGAAGAGCGTTGGGCTCCAGCCCGCTGCTCACGAACATGCAGTGGCAATACGTGTGCAGGCTTGGGATCGATTCCCCTTGAGACGCTCCGACGCTCAATATTTAGCCGACGTAGGTCTACTGGCAACTGACTTGTGGGAGAGTGACCTGAGTGGGATGGCTGTCCCTATGATTTGTGGGACGTTTAATATTTTATCTTTAAATTAACCTGTTCATTGAGGGAGTTGCTCGTTCGGATGGTCGATTTGGGGTCTCCGTGACAAGTCCATTGATGACTAAAGTAAGGCTCCGACTCCAAAAACCAAACATGCAACGACGTAAACAAAGTTTATAAAAAGCAATTCTCAGCGAATCTAACAGTGGCTTTATCTGCAAAACTATTTGAGAAATCACACCAGCTTCTGCATCATGTATGCGCACTCGGATGCTGCATTTATTAACCCTCGCCCACGGGGGCCATCGATGGCCCCTAGGTTTTTCGGGATAGCAGAAAACGACGAGGCGCAGCACCGCGGTTGAGGGCTCACCTCTCACTGCATCATTTTTCCATCACCCTGAAATTTTTACCCGGTACCCAGGTCGGTCACCAGACGAGTCAACCAGGTCACCTACTTACCTTTAGAGTCTGTGGTAATTTCAAAGTCGATCGATTTGAACTTCCTACACTTCATGACCCTCGGGTCTAGGTTTTGGATTTTTGATTTCGTGCCTGAGGTCGGTACGAGGCGACCTCTCCCATTGGAAAGCATGGGGAAAGCTATTTCATGATATAAAGCCACAAAATGATTGCAATACTCGACTGCTCGAACAACGTTTTTGACACCCTTTCCGGATCCTGGGGTCATATTTGCCTTTGACTTTTCAGGTCATCGTCCGAGGTCAAAACAGTATTTTGACAATAACTTTTGACCTAATTGAGCTGAGCGGTGAAACAAACACCATGTGTTTGTCTTGTCACTGGCTTTCATTTGATATACGGAGGTCTTTTGACCTTTGTGACCTGGTATATTAGGTCACAGGTGACCTCTGGCGGTCAAACCACTGGGGGAGGTCTTTACGTTCCCATAGCGGAAAAGTACTGGCAATTTGCTATCAAATGTACTTTACCAGGCCTCATAGCTCTATGACATAGGTTTGCCCGTCTGCTTAATCATTGCATATTTGAGTGAAATAGCCGATCTTGACCTAATTTGACCTCTGGAGGGGAAACCATTGACCTGAGCACTAAACATGCGTACTTACTGAATTCACGCGAGCTTTCTTGCACTTTGCGATTTGCGCTAACGCCCATATTTTGGTTGAGGGGGCCATCATGGCCCCGGTGGGGGTGGCGCCCGACCGTGGGCGGTTAACAAAATTTTGACCATGAACCGGCCAAGAGCTCCATCATGTTCCTATTACACTATTTTTTTTTTGGGTGGGGGTCCTCTTTGTAAGATAGCTCACTTGTGAATCTGATCATCCTTGAGTTTCTTAGGAGTTTTGAGGTTACTATACTCGAGACTATAAGCCACAACAGTTGACCGTGGTTTGAGTGCTGTTGGTTGGTTTGGTTTGATTGCCTGTTTATTTAACCCTCGCCCCGGTGGGGGTGTTTGAATATCCCTCCCCTCTGGTTTTTCCGGCGGCACGACAAAACGGCGGCGCAAAGCTCCGCCGCACTTGGCACACCTTATCCTTGATCAATTCCGCGACTTTCACCAACATTTTGAGGTTGGATCATCTCAGGTCAGGTTACCAGTGCAGGTCAAGTGACCTAACCTCCAAAAATTTTTAAGGTGGCAGAAGTTAGAAAAGGGTGAATCTATCAAATATAAACTTATACCACATAATGGACCCACCGAGTACTACAACATGTATTCCGGGATTTTTATCAATGACCTAAGGTCAGGTACGGATGATGACCTCTCCATTGGAAATGCATGGGAAAATAGGAATTGGGCTGTATTTGTGTAGATACAGCTGAGAATACCTTCATATTACCAAAATCGTAGTATCCTGGCCCCTTTTTAGGTTAATGCTGCAATGTTTGACCTGTGAACTCTGAGAGGTAATCTGGGCTACTTAACCATTTCCAACGGGTTCCCGGCTACCTCTATTTCCAACAGGGGGCAGATTCCGCCCCCCTTAAGATCTCAAAATCTACGCGGCCGATTATAAAGATTCAAACTGCACGGAATTCGATTCCTCTCGCACGGAATTCCATTTTGTAAAAAATCAAAATTTGAAAAATTGAGGGAAAGGGGGTTCAAAATATACAAAATTTCTGCCTTTTTTAGATTAACCGCAGCTCTTGTTTCTTAGGCGTGTTTTTAGCGAAACTAGTATGGATTGACAGGGAATTGCTTGGAAATAGTCAAATCTCTCATTTAGGCGAAATTCAAAGTTCAAGGGCTGTTCTAGGGCCAAAAATTTAGGGGTAATTATATGAATTTTTATATTTTTTGCAGAAATGCCTACGCCAGGTGCAGTGTGATATCTCTGATGTCAAGCAAAGTGCTCAAATGCCAAAAATATGTGAGAGACGGATTCAGCGAGGCAAAGTATTGGGGCAAGACACAAATTACTCCGCTTTTCAGGTATGGCTAATTTTCAAATCACCCCTTTATCCACCCCTGCCCGACCCGGGGAACACTCCTGGATCCGCCTATGAATGGTTTCCATTTGTTGTTAGGACTAAATGCATATCTACGATGCTTTGCCCCATTCAATGTAGACACAACACTAAAACACGCTTGAAGGTTATCGAACCCCCTAATTACGGTACCTGAGCACACCTATGATATCCTATTATCATATAATACACGGATGGGATCAATAAATCCTTATTTTTAACCCTCCCGTCCATTCTGTAGGCAGTTTATTCACTTTGGAAGAGTTCGAATGGACAGCATACCCCACATTATGGATAGTATACCCCACATTTTGAGTTCCTGGAACCGCCTATGGTCAAAAATTTATCGAAATGCACATTAACTGTCATTACAAATATCATTTGGTGTTAGAACTAAATGCATAGTTACAATGCTTTGTCCTATTCAATGCACACACAACACTAAAATGAACTTGGGTGCGAGTGAACCCCTAATTACGGTACCTGAGCACGCCTATGACTTATTATCATCATATAATACACATACGGGATCAATGCATGGTTATGTTCACCCCTTCCGAAGAGTATGTACGCAATCTATTTACTTTGAAAAAGTTCGGATGGATAACATTGTAAACGCCACATTTTGAGCTACTGGAACCGCCCATGGCCAAAATTATATTAAAATATACATCAACTGTCATCCTAAATCTCATTAGTAATATTCAAACCTTACAACTGCCTCCAATTCGCAAAAGACAGCTTTATTGTAGGACAAACGCAATGCAGGCGACAATGCGCGGCTTCTGGACAAAACCCCCAAATTAGCGAGCCATAGCTCCGCTTCTGGCAGCTATATATTTTCGAAAATTTTTGGCAGCATGTGCTATTTCGTTTTAGGAAAATTCACCAAATTCCAAGAGCCTATCTCAAACCGTTTTGGATATACTATGGAAAAACCTGAAGGGTGGGCAGAATCTGCCCCTGTTGGAAATAGAGCTAATCAGAGTTTCTTACTTGGGTCAATAACTTCGCAGGGAATGACAGCAATTTTTTTATTTTGACGAAATTAAGTGTAGAATGTTATTGCAAGCCGATTGAGATGCATACTGACTATGCTAGATCAGAAAGTAGCCTTGACCTGATCTCAGGTCGGGCCATTTTTTTAGTTTTGACGTAGTATATTCATATTATACATCATTCGATTTGCCGTAACGAGAGGTAGCGAATGGTGCCTAAAAATCATTCTAACTCAACTCTGTCAGGCGTTAGAGCCCGGAACTCTTCTCTATCATTCCATCTTCTTTGACTTGTAATGCCCTCAATATTCACCTGAGCCAAACAGTAACTGATGTAGTTTCTTCATGAATGTTATGAGCTATTTACTGGCGTTCGCGTATTTTTGCTCTCCCGCATAGGAGCCGAGTTCAAGGAGGGGAGGGGTTTAAACGCCCCCTCCCCATCAGGGCGAAGGTAGCTCGGAGGCCCATCGGGGCTGGTGTTAAGAAACATGGCATCCAGACACTGCGACATTTTTTTTGCTGCCGTATGTGGCCAATTTGAAGATCCCAAAGCGTTAAAACTAACACTCCACAGGCTGCAGGGACCGGCAGTCAAACCCTGCAAACCAATAATAGATAACGCAACACCAACGATTTAGATAACGAGACTTGTATTGACCGCCCAGCTCTCAGTGTATCCGAACCGGGGGAAGGCTGGATGCTCAGGGCTGGATTGGAGGTCAGAGGTCCCCTCCGTGTTCGGGCTCCGGGCCTGAGTCGGCTCCAGTGAGCGTCACGGGCCAGTGCGGATGTGAAATAGAGGATTTGTCACGTTATTTCCACGTCTAGGCCAAGGAATTTCACATTAGGCTCCCAACACGGAATGAACATAACAGCGAAGTTCGTGTAGTTAATCCACCTTATGTTTGCTGCCTCCTTGGCAATAACAGGGAAAATGTGGGTCATGCCGCCCTCTCCTCTCCCCAATAATTTGATTCTGCTCAATTATTTTGCAAACATCTTTTTCCAGATCCGATTTGTGCCAACACCCCAAAGCTAAGATCGACAATGTCTGTGCTCTTCCAGAATAAGGCCAAAATGTCTAGAGAAATTACTAAAACGTAATTTTGGTCAGTTTGAATAAGTAATGAAATTAAACAACTTTCAAATATTCTTCAAACCTGCGGTTTTTCAGGAATGTGATATACCACTTCTCATCACGCCTTCTAGCAATTATCGGCAACAAAAAAACTATCATTGCACAGAGCTCATCAATGAAGTTGATAGCCTCGAATCAGGTACTGGGGTAGAAAAACAAGGCTATACAATTATCAGTTTATTGAGAGTCACCTACAAACAACAGCGGGACGAAATTTCATACAAATGAAAGCACACATGACGCCCGAAAACGAGAGTGATACAAACGGCTTGCACCTGTGTCCACCCAAGAGGGAAAACTTCAACACCCTGCCGAGCCTTGCCACCCTGTTTGAGCATTGTTCTCTTCGAAATTCCCCTGAAATTGTCCGACTGGATCCGCCTCTGCTTCGAAATATCGCGCCAGCTACCATCTATGGACCAGAAGACTCGTACAAATGCCCATCGATTGGCAGCTCTTAACAATCGTCCAGTCGCTTACGCATCGTGTCGCTCACATTTATAAAGGTAGGGCTGAGGTCCAAAACAATGCCAATGCCAAATCGACTGCAGAACAAGTTCGCTAGAGGTCAGTTGTGTCTGCGTTTCATGCAGGTACGTTGTATCTATCCATTAAGACGGTGTCAATATACCAAAATAAATGTAAATGAACTGTCATATTCTTTCCATTTTTGTAGGAACTCGGGACCTAGCAAACAGGAGAGAGTTATTGGCTTGCAAACGTGGCTTACATCGCTACAGTGTGGGATGCGGTCATATTTTTCACACGATGGTAGCCTCATTTCTCACGTCTTTAACGGAAACAGTAGGAACGCAACCTTCACTCAACAGCACATTCACACCGCGATGACTACATCCAGTTAGCAATGATTCTGGAAACGCCACTTGTAAATTCGCTGGTGAAGAATTTCCGGCTGATAAAAGAACATAAGGCTATGAGGTGGCTAGGGGTCTGAACAATCTAACGTTAACGATATCCACATACACGGGAGGCATACAACCTCGACCCCATATTTTCCGGGTGAGAGGCTTGCAAAACGGAATCCTCACAAGTCGCACTCAAAACCTACACGTCTGCATTGATACAGCTCACACCATGAAGGGATATTGTGTCTGTCGGCCAAGATCTTTCACAGTGTGACCAGCAGTGGCTTGTAGTAAACCCCGATTTTGCATATTTTTCGGGGATGGAATGATCTAACAAATGCTGAGCCTATTCAAGGTGTTGAAACCTGATATGGAAATAACATTTTTTACTTAAACTGAACCTTAAAATACTATTTTTAATGTTCGGCACAGTCTCAAACACACCCACAAAATATTCAACAAAGTATTTTTAAAACATTATTTATAGTAGCAAATTGAGAATATCATCCATTGACTTCTCTGTAGTAGCTTCTTCTGGTGCTTCAGTCAATTCGCCCCCTCCAAGAAGGACCGGTGCCTCGCCTTCCACGAGCTCTGCGTTTTCTGAAACCTCTGCGAAGGCAGGCACGAATGGCGCCTCGATATCCAACTCTGTAGTGGCAGGATAAATTACATCTTCCTCCGCTGCCACTGCCTCTTCCTCAGGTGCTTCCTGTCCGGCTTCGGCCTGAGGTACTTCTGCCTCTGCGTCCTCTACAGGAACATCCGGCTGAATTTCTGCAGCCTCCACAGCTACCTCTTGCACAGGTTCATTAACATCGACAGCAGCTTCAGCAGGGGCGGGTTCACCGACAGCAACAGCATCTTCAGGCTCGCTCGAAGGGATATCTGCCACTTCTTCCGGACTCTGAGCAGCAATGTCAAGGGGCAGTTCCGGGAAAGCTTCCAACTCTTCCTCCGCTTCTGTCGTTTCAGGTTCATCCAGCTCCAAGTCACCTTCAGGACGAACTATGATCTCGGCGGAAGCATCTAGCGCTTCAGACGATACAGCCGCATTTTCTTCAGCTGGAGTAGGCTCTGTAACAGCCTGCTCTGGCTCTTCTGGCGTTTCATCTGCCACGGTGGTAGGGAGAACGGTAACCGGTGTTTCTGCGTCTTCGGGCTCCGCAGCAGCAGTAGGAGTGACTTCGCTATTCGCGGTTACAGTGGTGGCATCTACCATAACGATAGAAGGCTCTTCAGGGAAGTCCGGAATCGCTTCAGACGTTTCGATTTCAGCCTGCACCTCAGCATCTGCTTCTTCGGGTACCGGTGTGACCTGGACATCTGCTTCTTCGGGTACCGGTGTGACCTGGACATCTGCTTCTTCTGACTCGGGTTCCGGTCTCTCCTCTTCACGTGCTGCTTCCTCGGTATCCGGTATCGAATCATCCACTTCATCTTCCTTGGCCTGAACTGCCTCCACATCATCAGTAATCGCTTCTGTTGCTTTGTCGCTTTCACTGGGGGATGGATTTTCAGCAGCTGCCTCAGGCACTTCTACAGGAGGCTCCTCCTCCCCAGCCTCTCTAGTTTCCTCTACCTCGTTGAAGCATGGGAATCGGCGGTGGACTGGTTTGGACGGCTGTTGCATCCTTCTCTCCGTGCTCCGTTGCGCCCGATCCCTCCGCATCTGTGAAAAAAACAAATAACCGTCAACAACCGTGTCGGATTAAAAGATAGCAATGAGCTAATAGAGAGACAAAACAACTATAAAGTCTGAACGAATTTGATTGGATATGGACCTAGTTTTTTAAACACCTAGCTTGTCTCATGGCACTCAAAAACGTTCCTCAAAAATGATAACATGAGCTATATTTCAGTAGGCCCTGCAGATTCGGAGCAGGCAGCCCAAATTCTCAGGCATTGTACATCGATGTATCTGGCAAGGCTTTCGAAAAGGTAAAACATGACAAGCAAGTCCTAAGTTAGGATATGTCACGGCAAGTGCAAGAGTGTAAAACCAGAATGGGAACTGGGGACTGGGTATCACAAATGGACCAAAAGAGCCGAGGGAACAAGTGCCCTCCGCCCTATTAAACATCAATACCCCCACGCTGCTGTAGCGGTACACCCGCCCTGTAATCTGGTGCCCCTTTCCGCTGAAAGTCCGTTTTCATTATCTAGAATTTGGTCTTTACTTAGCAGCTGTGCCACCACTAAGAGTCCATTTGGCGCTACCCCACTAATGCGCTCCCTTCTGCCTCCCCGGCCCTGGTCGGATAACCTGTATCTATCTATGCAGGAAAGCTTACTACCACATCGCTCTGGACGACAGCTTCCCAAAATAAAGCATGCCTGCCACCGAATACGTTTTTCAGGCTTACGCGGGCTGGTACTTAGTCACGTGGTAACTATACAGTTCTCTGCGGCCAGTACTAATGCCTTTTCAGATGTCTGAGAACATTTTATCTTAAGTCAAAATAAACACTTGGTTTCTTTCAGACAATGCTAGCGTTGAAGCCGCGCCGAGGCATGGTGCCGCCCCCTTAAATAAGAAATTTTAGCACTAACCCTATGGCGTTGACTGGAAAGAAATGGCTTGAAAAGTCCGTGGTACCCCCTTAAATTCGGACGCGCCGCCGTCACTGGGTGCCGTAACACATTCATATCGCCGACGTGCCCAAGGGCCAACCAGGTGTGGGGCTTGCTCTCACGGGCAATCGCTAGCTGTTGCTCTCAGTCCCGGTTTGGGTACTACCACCGCCCAATGACCACTGATGGTGAGGTGGCCTAAAACTCCAGCTATAACGGTTCCACGGCCGCTCCTGATTCACGGGGCCAGACCCGAGGCAGAGCCGACCGATCACCCCCGTTGTCCGCACAGGTGCCCCTGTCTGTGAGGCATCCGGCATAAGCAGACCTACTTCTGTGTGATACCGAAACTCTGCGGTACAGGTATGTACCATCAAGTTTACATAAGAGAAATGTCGGAGCAGAGGTGTCATGTTCTTTCTGGCACTCTTCTCCTCTCCACAGCAGGACTCCGCTTCCTCGGGGGCGCGGTGCTGCAGTGGTTAGCACGGTCTGTTTCCACGTAACCGACCCGGGTTCAAGGCCCGGCGGATTCCCTGGACAAGGAACAATCTGGCTCCCGTGAAATGGTTCCAACATGGAAAGAGTTGGCGACGTCATATGAACCTGGCAGTTGGTGTGTCGATAAACTTCAAAAATTATTATACTCTGCCCACTTTTCTGTCGGCTGAAAAAAATCCCGTTCGACTTTTCGCCTGCCTCTCACCAGAGGCACCTGACTGATCAAACCCTGGATCCGTGGCTCCATATTGAGCATTCAGAAACACTCACCTAAAAACACACACAACTGACAAAGGGCAGACGCTACAGTACATTTCCGAAAGGTGTCTTCCAGGAGGCACATTGGCGCCACCCTAGCAATTGGAATAGAGACAGGTGGGATAGACAGGACCCAGCCTCTCACTATCCTATTTGTACAAAATCCTGATCTCCGCCATGATAGGAAGATTTCGGAAAAGTTTTGCAGGCAGCTTAAAGGGAATGTGGCACCTTGGTCGAATCATGGAATTTAGTGTAATTAAGCGTACTTTTAGCCAAAAATAATGAGGCCACTCATGATTTAT
Source organism: Lepas anatifera (assembly GCA_034440635.1). NCBI lineage: Eukaryota > Metazoa > Arthropoda > Thecostraca > Lepadidae > Lepas > Lepas anatifera. The sequence goes on from JAOTON010000760.1 coordinate 42,160, forward strand.
CTGAAAAATGTTCAATAAGCTCAATATTTTGTTTTTGAAAATACTCCTCTAGGAAAATAAATAAATATTTGCCTGTGGATGATGTCATGATCTGGCAAACACTACCATACTTGAAATGCTTCAAGGGCTTCGATTGGCTGATGCTCGTCGTGACGTCAGCATATGTCGTCACACCAGCAGCTCACAACAATGGCCGCCCGGTGAGGGGTAGATGAGGGGTTGGTGTCAGGTAGGTTTTAGCTTTTTTCTACGGAAATATCGAGTTCCAAGACAAATGATATATGGAGGACCGGGTTTTCCGACTTCCTTTACAACTTGGCTATCTCAGTTAAAATCACGTTATTATGAAGGTGCCACATTCCCTTTAAGGACACGAAGTCTCAGTACTGGTGGTGGCGCTAATGAGCGTTTCCCTTCCCCCAGGGTTTTCCCGCATTCTCTAATTGACGTCCTTGATCCTTCAATGGCGAGTCAGGAATAACCTGGTTCTGTCCTGACAAAACTCCTGACTGCAATCACGACAAATCTAGTTCAATGGCGCCGAATTATGCCCACGTCGATAGAATCGAACCAAAGCCAAATCATAGCTGCCTGCTTAGCTGAGCCTTCAAACTTACCTGCCTAAGTAAATATTAATGCATTGAGATGTCAAATGGGCTGCCCCCTCGAATCCTGTACGCTAAATGATGCAAATTCATCGTGATTATAGATCTATAATAATGGTTTATAGGTTTATTTGGTTATAATGTTTTAATGGTTTGGTTGATAATGGTTTATTTAATTATAGACCTATAGGAATGGTTGTGCCCGAAGATACCTGTATCTTCTGGCACAGCCATTCGTCAAATCTTAGGTAGTAGGTGAAAGCACGAATTCAGGATCAAAGTGTTGACTGTGGCCTGGAATAATTCAAGGTCATTCAGTTATTTCATGATTTCGAGGTCACGGCTTACATTATGACCAGGAATTTGTGCTTTCATCTATTATCTAATGAAGATTCTGATGAAGGGAAGTGCCTGAACATACAATCACTTTGCATCTACTCAATTTTGCATCCATGATTCGGGGAGCCAGGCCATTTAACATCTCATCACCTTATATTCATGTTCCTCGACTGAGCACTACGAAATATATTAAATCTCAATTAATTTAGCTTACCTGGAAACCCCGGACGACCCAAAAATTAGGTGTCTATTCTCTGGCCCCCAGAATATTCTCTAACCTATTTAGGGCCCAGCTTTGAAAAAGGGCTCGTCCCAAAACTTTGAGGGCTGCCCCGCACCCAACTTAAGTAAAGGTAGAAATACCCATACTTTAGAGCCTTTTTTATAATAATCCACCAAAGAATAGCGTTCAGAATTAAAAACACCGGTGGGGAGGAAACTGCCACTTGTACTTTATCCACGAGCTTCTGGTATCCGAACAACCACCTAAAATGTGTGCAGCTTACCACTCATTAACCTATCTCTAATTGTGTACCTTTATTCAAAACAACACGTCTTTCTGAACGTAAACAAGCTTCAGATCGAAGGTACACAGAGACAAAGTGAGCTCCCAGCCAGCGATCATCGGCGCCGGCGCAGCTCACCGTCGTCGTCGCCGAGCGCCCTCGCCGCGCCCGACCTCCCGTAGGCGCGGTACACCAGCAGGCCAGGTCGGATCTCCTCTAGACCGCTGCCCACCATCGGGTAGCCGCGAGCCAGCGCCGCCGTCAGCACCATCTGTCGACAGAAATAGGAAACTGAGCGCTAAAGCCGCGACTGACGATTGGTCAGCGACGATGGTGTTTTTCTATTGAAACTCATCATGGGTAAATACGAGTGGGAGTTAAAGATGATACGAGAACTCCGTCGTAAGGAAATAAGGGCGGTTTCATCGCCATACGTGCGGACTGCTACAGCCTTTGTTGCGGTCACTAGTGGCATTCTAATCCCCAGCTTCATTGTTATGCTATCTTATTGGGGTCAGTCACAAATCCGCTCTTAGATATTACTTGCTGTTCAAGGAACCTTTCTTGAACGCTTTCGGCCTAGGTATTTACTGAAAATCCAGCCCTGAATCAAGGTAATTTAAATATACGTGCATGATTATTAGGTCTTCAGATGCTGCCTCGCATCAGCTCAAAACCTCACGTGAAACCAAACCCATCATTTTTAGGTATTCCTCAGCTCAATCATTCTTAATTTTTCAGATCATAATTGTGCTTGACAATGGGCGCTTTGTGCGAGTTAGGTGGATATTGCCTCTTTGTGAGTTGCCTCTAGCTTGGTGGATTGATCGGGAAAATAAAAGTCAGAATATTGGCAGCTATTTCAGTTTCACTTCATGCTATCGTCACCAGATATCGCAGAAGTTTCAGCTTTAGCTTTAAACAGCAGCGTAAGGAATTCCCTTTTGATTGTGGATGAGCAAGATCATCAACTTTTCTCATGAACTGAAATTTTAATTCCATTCGACTTTAACGAATGACTTTAAGATTTAACTGGCACTTTGACATCGCTTAAATCCCAAGACGTTTTAGATTGATGACAGAGAAGATATGCAACGAAGGAGGCTATGAATTCCTTTTGCGCATACAATATATGACGTATTTATTTTAACGTCCTCAAAACTAGCAGCAGTTCAGGCCTTAAAGAATCAATGAACTCAAATTCCGCAGAAATAATTACCAATACTTTCCCATTCGTTCATTTGCTGTGATTGAAGGGATGAAGTCAGGAACTTGTTACTTCATTCGAATTTTCGTTTGGCAGGCATACATGCTGAACCTCATTCCTATTTCCTAACCTCTGTAGTCGTCTATGAATATTTAAATATAAAGCAGTTCTTGCATCGCCACACATTATATTTACATGTCGTAGAGATAAAGAACAATCCTTCCAAGAAGTAATTGTGAATTTCTTGTGGTGTTTCGGAATAAGATGTATCAGCACAAGATAGGAATATACCATGTAGCTCTCCAGTCAGAGTGTCTAACGCGTCCTGAACACAGAGGATGGCAAGGATGACAGAGCATAAAGCAACGTTAAAGAATGTGTTGTTGTGAGCGTCGGAAACTATCTTATAAAACAAATCTAGCATACTGCGTTACAGTGACACTTTACGAATGTAACTTTTTGCATGCGTGCTTAAGATGAGCAGTCATGGACATTTGACATCATTTAAAGTGCAAACGCGCAGTGCCTTACAAATCCAACAATGTGAGCGATCAATATCAGCAGACAGTTGGACGGACTTGTACCCTTCATTAGTCATTACCTAACCGACGCAACTTTCCACAGGCTCATTCAATTCTATATATTATCGTTTCCTGGCGTTACTGTGCATATCAAGAACGACTTTTCTGTGAGACCTGATGGCTTCTGACCCGGGAGAAGAAGCGGGAGCTCAGTCTAAAAACATGAAGAGCAAATTTAAAGAATCCCAGTACGTACAAATCGGGGATGCGGTGGCGTCGCGAAAGCGAGTTGACTTTCACGTTGCTGAGGTGCGGTCATATTCTGAGCGGGTATTTGCATAAGCCTTCCCATTATTCGTTCCCAACAGGGTGAGAGTTAGTGACGCCATATGGCCTCACCACTCGGTGCGTTGTAACGCCCTGAGGCATCATCAGTCCAAAATCCAAATAGTAAACAAACAAAAAATCGCGAAGAGAACGGAGAGCTTAGGAATGTGTCCGTCGGAACCTGCGGTGTCTGCTTATGGGGGAATATAGGATTTTAGTAGGATTTTTACTCTGCTAACGTTATAAAGTTTTCTTTCAGACCATATCGACACAGTTTGGTTCGGTGCCATACCGTTGCAAGAACCAGAGCTTGTAGCCTTTATTAGGTTTCCTTTGCAGGCGTATTATAAATTTCCGTTGCGCAAACTGGCTGCCAACAGGGAGCCGATAATGTCAGAATATGATCAACGCAATATATTCGAAACACCGGGCCCTTATCGCCTCACTACGTCGCAGTGGGTGTTACACTGAAAACTTGTCGGTGATTCTCACTTTTGAACTTTAAGCCATCAAACGGCGGCCGGATATTAACTTTGGGGCCAGGGGCTTCCTAACTTTATCGCAGGTCGCAAGTTTGTAACTGGCTGGCGAAGGTTAGTGGTTCTTCTGTTCAATGCCTGGTCCCGGCGCGCGATAAGCCTTACGTGAATACCGGGGCGGATCTATCTATGGCATTTTAATTTGTGCCGCTGTCCTTGTTTAAAACTTACACAATGAGCTGGGAAACAAGGTAAACAAAAAAGTGAGCTAGTAATCATCGTCGAAAAATGTCCCTTGTGTGATCATCGTCCCAGTTGCTCGGGCTTGGCCAAATGGGTTTTCAGAACAAAGAATACTGACTTATCGAGAAGAAGGCTAGGTAATTATATCACCATTCAACTGTAGCCAGAGTTGCGCAATGTTATACAAAGGCGTCGGATGCCAGAGTAAACCCAAACACAGCGACCTTGATGCGTAAACACTGGTTGGGTAACTGCGAACGTTGTGGTTCGTGTAACGTGTTCTGTTTATACCAACTTTTCCGAACCGATGTTCGTAACTTTTTTGGAAACGAACCAGTTTTTAAAGGGAATGTGGCGCCTTGAGCGAATCATGAAATTTAGTGTAACTATGGGTATTTTAGTTAAGCGGAAAATCATGAAAACGTGGATGATCTTATCTAAAAAATATACATTGAGCTCAATATTTTGATTTTTTTAAATACTTCTCTAGGGTATGAAATAAGCCTCTGTTTGCGGATGGCGTCATGATCCGGCAACTACTGCCATGCTCGGACTTCAATTGGCTGATTACTCACCGTGACGTCAGCATATGTCGTCACACCAACAGCTGACAACTGCGGCCTGCTGCTTGGGGTACATTTGGGGTACGTTTCAGGCAGGTTCTTAGCTTTTCTCTACGGAAATTTTAGTTTCAAGACTAATTATATGTTGAGTACCAGTTTTTCCGGCATGTTCTACAACTTGCTATCTCAGTTAAAATCACGTTATAAAGGTGACACATTCCCTTTAGTTCCAGGCTCTGCCAGCGCTGCCAATTTTGCGCTTCCAGACTTGATGTTTCCTTCACCGACGACAACACGTGGGGACTAGCGAATGCACGTGAGTAAAAATCGGGTCATGCGTCGTTTATACGCTGTAAAGGTATAAGGTTATTCAGATTATAAGTTGATAAGGTTATATGTTATTGATAGAAAATGAAAAATCAATTGAACCCACAGAATTGCCCAGAACTGTAATATTTTGAAGGAGATCTGTTTCTACACATTTTGAACTGATTATTTATTTTGTAAGGTTTTGTATTCTGCAGCTGTTTAATCGATGATACAAGAAGATCGATGAGAAATACGTGCATCAAAATGAATAAATCTGATGCCAGGGAAGGTGAAGGACTTGAATAGGATGGAACCCAAGGAGGACTGCAGCATTCTGTCAACACTGTCCGACTAAGGGAAAAGAAAAATCCGGAACCTGCAAAACAGACAAAGAGAAGCATCCATCACCATCAGCTCCTGTTTCCATTGTTGTTTTATATATTGCTTCAGATATTTCTGCAAGTGGTCCAGCTCCCCTTCATTCGTCCATTCCCAATCCCTACTCCTCGGTTCGAGCTCGGCGCCTGCAGCTCCCCGAGGATAATTCTTTTCCCTTCCGCTTCATGACTTCTCGTCCTTGCCCTCATTCTAGTGTATTTTGTTTTTGTTTGGCACTTTTATCCCTCATCTCCATCACGACGAACGCCAGAATACCAGCCGATTGATAGTGGATATATCTCCCATGCAGACCACGAAGGGCAGAGGCGTTGGACTGCATGGGTCGGGAAGAATCTATTCGCGTTCCAGTTTTGAATACAAACGATTTGAATCTCTAAAAGATTCTGGGTATTTTCAGCGGCTTTGGCCGGCCTGTCTGGCCTGTATTGGCAGTGTATTAGTATGCACGCCTCATGACCGTATAGCGGTCGGCCGTCCGTTTGTGCGATGCTGTCTGCGGTGCCTTTCACCCGTCGTCTGCCCCCTGGCGCCGCTGAATCGGACTCGCGGACGGCCGCTCTTCAGAGCCGCTTTATTGTGGCTTCACGGAGAGGATGGATCTAATATTAAACAGGCATTCATTGAAATGGAAATGCTTTTAAATGTTTTCTTTCTTTACAAGGAATTGCTTTCAGGATTAGCTTTTAAGCATATTTGGCTGTGCATTTCCAGCACAAATTCTTATTCTCCTCTTTTGAATTAAAAATCGTGCCGCTGTCTGAAAAATAAAGTGATATTTGCTGCAGGCAAAAGTTATGACGGCGTCCTGGCCTCCCTTTACCAGTGATGTACCCTGATCTACCCTTGATCCGAAGATCAGCACCCTAATCCGGGACACCGCGTGTCCAGTAGTACCACAACAGCACCCACACCATCCCTTCCAACCTCCACAGCTGATCCCACGGCAGCAGGCTCTCTTCCCACGTGTAACAGAAGCCGGGCTCTCAGGCCGCCCCCGCTGGAGCCCTTGCGGAAGACCAGACACGTGGCCGCCGGGCGATGTTCACTTTCGCTGGCGCGGCGGCGGCCACTCTGCGCGCGGCCGCGTCCAGCCGCCCGCGGCCTTGGCGGTCAAAGAGAAGGAATGCGTCTCCGGCCGGCGCACAGGTGTTGGGCCAAAAGTGAGAGGTTAGCGCGGGTCGTTGTGATGACACCCAGACTGTGGCTGCGCGGCCAGGTCTGACCAGTTAGAACACTTGCAAATGGCATGCTTCAACTGGGCCGCGTGACAAGAACGGTTTCTCTTATACACCTAAGACTTCTCCATGATATGTGGATTGAGCATGTTGCAAAAGTTGGGAATACTGGCTGTACATTTCGTGTTCGATATGTTTCGTACCAGGAACTGGCCTGGAACATTTTGGCATTCAAGCCACGTGTGAGAAACCAAATCATATATTATCTGAATACCAAATGATTCCGGTTCACATTAAAACCATACGGATAAAATTTCAACTGCTTCCAGTTTACAGAATAATAATGTATGTATTTATTTTCATTTAATTAGGACCACTCCCAACAGACACACTTGCCCAATTAGAGAGTATAAGCATGGGTGCTGAAGGATCCTCTCCACAGGGTCAGATCGGAAACGGAAGGCGGTTTCTCGCCGCAAGGATTGATCTGAAGTTAATCCATGCTAAGCGATCTGAATACGGGCAATGAAGCTTCTAGACCATATCGGAATACCATTATGCGGATGAATGCCAACTAATTCCGGTTCACAGTAGAATCATACGGATGAATTCCAAATTATTCTGTTTCACAGTAGAATCATACGGATGAATGCCAACATATTCCAGTTCACAGTAGAATCATACGGATGAATTCCAACATGATTCCGGTTCACAGTAGAATCATACGGATGAATGCCAACATATTCCAGTTCACAGTAGAATCATACGGATGAATGCCAACATATTCCAGTTCACAGTAGAATCATACGGATAAATTCCAAATGATTCCGGTTCACAGTAGAATCATACGGATGAATGCCAACATATTCCAGTTCACAGTAGAATCATACGGATGAATTCCAAATGATTCTGTTATATTTCACAGTAGAATCATACGGATGAATGCCAACATATTCCAGTTCACAGTAGAATCATACGGATGAATTTCAAATGATTCCGGTTCACAGTAGAACCATATAGATGAATGCCAACTGCTTCTGGTTCACAGTAGAACCATATGGATGAGTGTCACCTGCCGAGCTGGCGAATGGTGGATTTGAACTAATTCCAAGAAGGGCGCAGACGCTGGAGACGAAAAAGACACGATCCTGAAGATACTGAAGACCCTGAACCGTGCAAAAAGTGGCTTGGCCAGATTCTATCTGTTATAGGGTGACTTTCCTTTGACATTTTCTCTCTCCCTCTCTCTTCCTCTGAGTCTCTCTCCCTCCCTCCCCCTCCCTCTCTCTCTCTCTCCCTCTCTCTCTCTCACTCCCCCTCTCTCTCTCTCCCTCCCTCTCTCTCTCTCCCCGGGCCACTCGCAGAATGCAGCCGCAGTTGCCTTGAGACCTCACGAACATGTCTTCCGTCACTAGCTGTATGTGCGTACGCTGAGCACGATTACCTCATTGCGTTAGCCACGCTGGCAGGCCAGAAGGACGGATGTGGAACTTTGATAGGTGGGTAGTCATAGCATGTGCTTCGCATGCAACATTACTTCCTGCTCCGTAATCTCCTTTACGTTCCTCCATTGAACTTACGATGGTATTGCCGAACCTCCTGCGGCACTCGCTCGGTCGATCTGAGTGACCTTGAATGACCTCAGTTATGATTTATATGCTATTTGAATATCAATAAGGGGCGCGCTTTGCTGGAAAGGGTACAATGCAAGGTGCAGTAACACTTGCGATCCAGTAATTTGAAGATCTGTGATTCCACAGCAGAATACCTACTGTCTGAGCCACACTATGGGGCTCGGATTCCGGCAGCTCCTCTGAATACGTACAATTCATGACACCCGAAATTCCTCCTGCAGGAGGATGACAGTTGGCCAAGTAAGATGTATCCATAACCTTCACCATGAAGGAGGAAGCAAGAACTGTAGCATCTGGTGCGTAGAGGAGGGCAGGAAGTCAGGTTGGCTTCTGTGTACTTCTGCTGCACATTTGCTGGAGTTAACGACGCATCAACTGGTGCTTACATGCATGACCAAATCTCATCCTGTTAGGAGATATTGCGGTGCGGTTTTGTAGTGGTTAGCACGCTTGTTTTCCACGCTGCCGACCTGGGTTCAAGGCCCGGCGGACTCCCTGAGGGGGCCGAGGGATCTGCTTACTTGTACGAAATCATAATTATTAGCAATATGGTTCCCAAGAAACCTTCCAAATAGAAATGAGTTGGCGACGCCATGTGACCATGGCAGTTAGCGCGTAAATAAATACCCCCTTCCCTTCCCCGACAAAAGCTATCAAACCCGTTCGTGCTCTTATCAGTGTTACAGTGTTGTTCCCAAATTTGAATATTTGTCATCTCAACGAGCCCAGAGGAAACTAAGGGTAACTTTAAGCGTAAAGTGTCGATGCTGGTTCGGCATATTAATCCACTCGCAAACAAATAATATTTAAAATTGAATTTGTTCTGACGCACTTTGAACACTATGAAAGAAGGAAGGATGGCAGTCACACATCCAAGAAGACGTAAGACGCCTTTTTTGGCCACAACCAAGCAGACATTTCTATTTTAGTTGGGTGCTTTTGTGGGGCCCCCTGATTACCCGTGGTGGAACGGTACGGCGTGTGCCCATCCCTTCCTAAAATTTGACTTTTTTGTGGTCATTTAGGTGGTAAACATGCCCGTCTGGGTATGTATTGTTTTGCATTCTGACGTGATAAGACACTTAACTTATAATCCTCTGAGCCATCATGATATATAATTTGACCGTGGTGATATTTACCCTGGTGTTATTTTAATGTTTACGCGGCATGGTATTGTCCCCCGTACTGTTATTCGTACCATTTGTTCGTCATGCGACCTACTGGTTTTAAATACCAACATTGAACTCGGGTTGTGACTGTTTGTCCTGCCACTGTATTTATTTTGGTCCTTCACCTACCTATACCTACCTTAAATTTTTTGTAAATGATGGTTCGGGGGGCGCGCCGGTTTTCCACCCGGGCTGTTAAGATGGCAAATGAAGGTTAGCTGGAAAATTATTGGATAGCTCAGCGTTATCCTCTCACATAAATGGAACTAAATCGCTCAATAAGTCCAGCAACGATAAATGAATACCTTCCTATATCAGATTTACCTGTGCAACCGATAGGAAAATAGCCAACAGGAAAATGTTTTGAAAGTAATTGTTTTAAACGTTGATATATTACGGAGCGCTGAGGCTAGGAGCATGATTATAGGTTCGCAAGGTGTTTACTGGCCTGTCTCCTCGAACCCTGGATGCAAAATATACTTGGATTATATATTCGGGCACAGTTCTTGATCAGGGAAGTAAAACCAGAACTTCTTAGCCATAATGAAGCAATACCTCAAATCCCACCGAATATAATGGGAATCCATTACATTTCTGTTCCATTTTCAGTAGGATATCAGCTGCACTTCCCGTTCTATTGACCCTCGCCGCGGCATGGGGGTTTTAAATACCTCCTCGGTTTTTGCCTATCTTTAATTGATTTTGAAACTCGATTTCGAAACTAATCGATTTTGAAATTCGAGGTCTTGCTACACTAAGACGAAGAATTTCTTATTTTACCTCCCTGATTTTGGTGCAGGGCTGTGCCCGAATATAAAGTCCAAGTGTATTTCGCATCCAGGATTCGAGGATGCAGGCCAGTAAACACCTCCTCAACTTAGAACTTTTTGTAACATATTTTTGTAACTTTCTAAAACTTTTTTGCTGTAATCACTGTTAACTCCAGCCAAAGAAGTCTTGGGAAATTCACATCTGTTGTGTAAGGCTTGCTCACTTACCGGCAGAGAATATCAATTTTTCCAGCGTTGAAACTTCCAAAACCTTTATTGGGAGCATCCTGCAAAGTTTTGGGGAAATGTGCAATTGTATAAGGGACGTCACTGCCATAGGGGTGGCGACGCCCCTAGAGCCTCCTAGAACCTGCATAGGCGGTGACCCTCATATAACTTTAGGATTCCCTCCGCTTGACTCTGGAGTCTCTTCAGATGCTGAAGGCCAGTGATAGCCTTAGGAATCTGATGAACTACAATTGCAGTACCAGCTGGTGCTTAAGACTATATATTTGACGTTGGAACTCCCTTTGCCGATATAGCGACGCCTCCTGGCTAATGCAAGAAGTCACTGAACAGGTCAAGGGGAGCCCCTTCCGATGATGTAGATGGCACGACGGAGCCCACTGACGTCAGAGCCACGCCCAACGTCATTGATGCATGCTCTTGTTTACACTTCAGGCTCCCGATATAGCTGTCGGCCCCTGACTGAAAAGTAGGCTCTATAAGCGGAAGAGGATGATCTAAGGTCAGCTTCAGGAGGTAAGCCGTTCACTATGTTAAGGTCAGGCACTTAAACAGGTTAAAAAGTCGCAGTTCAGTCACGTTAGTGGCAGGAGGGCCCCTTTGGCAGAGGAGGGCCCGTCCAGTGACGTTAATGGCACGGGGAGGGTCCAATTACAGCAGAGAAGGCCCCGTCCAGTGACGTCAGTGGTACAAAGCGGACCCACTTATAGCAGAAGAAGACCTCAGCGACATCGGCACGTGCCTCAGTTATAGTTAACGCCTCCGACGCGCATATAATTGTTCTTGACAGAAAAAAGGGAGGCCCGTTTAACTGATGGTAGATGATGCTCTCACATCAGTCTAGCTCACTTGTTCGATGTTCATGGCCAGGACACCAGAACAGATCATGTAGACTCTGTCGGACGAAATAAGTAGCGAGTGGAGGTCCCAATTTTGGCGGAAGGGGCCTCTGTCATAGATATCTGTCACCTATTTAGTGATACAGTAGGCCTCCTTCCCTAAGTGGAAGAGGATGCTCTTAGGTCAGGAACCATAGCTAAAATTTCTATATGTCACCGTCTCGGGTCACTGAACAGCTCAAGGACGCCGTCGTGTGACAAAGTAATTGGTGCGCAGAGACCCTCTAATAGCAGAGGAGGTCCCCAGCACCATCGATAACCTTATTTATATTTGATTTCCCTAAACATACATAGGAAGGTCCCTGCCTAGTAAAGAATGATACTGAACGGCACACAAATGTTGGCTACAATTCTATAAATAGACAAACTGGACATCTCTCGCCTTAGTATGGAGCTCGCCCAAGACTAGGAGCACTCCTGAGTTCAGGGATAGGAGACTGTCTTGGGAATCTGGTACCCTTGGGAAAAAATTCGTGACAATACCTTTACCCTGTTTAAAGGGAAACAGTTCGGTTAGAAAATTCTATACGTCAAATTTGATTTATGCTGCCATCTATGGGTGCAAATTTAATTTCGGTATAGCACCTAATTTTTAGAGATATTATATTTTCATTAGCGTCATAGTCGGGACGGGTCAGGTCGGGTTGGGCCAGGCTGGGCCGGGTCAGGTCGGGCTGCTCATATGTGAAAGTGGATCCATATGTAGGGAGAGACCCTGCGAGCACTGTGCGCTCAATTACCAATTAACATCTTTCATTGAAAATTGGTGAAAATCCATTTTTCAGAAGTCTGATCAGTGCTTTAGTTCTGGTGAAGCTTTGGACCATGATATATGTTCGATTATTTTTTATTTTTGGTTGTAAAATGGCTATTTTTTCCAATTTTTACCCTGAGCATTCGAGTCACTTATGCGTAGGGGAAAGAAGCATTAACTTATCTCAAATTATTGGAAGGAAAGAATATGCATCTGTAACCCAAGCAGGCTATGTTAGCCGGTGCATTGTAGTCAGAAGAGTGTTACAGTAATAACACCGAAAAGTAATGCTTATTCCAACAACAGATCCATCCGCTTAGGAAACTCCAAACACTCTGCCAACTCTTTTTTCATGAATAAACCAGGTCCGAGTTCACGCCTCCTCTCGGCGCCCAGAGATGCACACCACCGCATTGGCGATTCAGGAGATCAGGGGATCAGGTGGAGTCAGGCCCGGGGCAGGCCGTCAGTAACCGGACGGATATGGACCTGAGCGGCCTCAGTGTGTCGCAAGGCACAGCTGGACCGACACATGGACACATTGCGGCACACAGGCACTCCTGGCGGGTGTGGAAACCGGCGGGCGGTACGGCACACCACCGTCCCCCATCACCTGTTTTACGCCACACCGATCGGTTACCGCTCTGTCAGATCGGAAAACGGTTTCAGGGAAGGAAGCGCACTTGGGCGTGAGAACCATATTTGTTGGTAACCTCATGAATAAGCACCGACAATTTAGACGTAAAAGGAGGCAGACATGGTAAAGTTCAACATCGAGGTTAACATGTCTAATTTCCAACATCTGAGGCGGCCTTTTTTGGTACATTAGAGGCAGCACACCATTCGATCTAGTCCACGATTAATTTAAGGGCGGTGTCCGTTGCAGTTGCTTGTCTGCACTGCGGAAACTGCCAACACTTAATGTGTGCTTCGCAGCTGACACATGGAGTCATTTAGATAATTTCAAACGAGTAAGCAATCTGTAACACTGACAATACAAACAACTTCCTCGTGTATGTTTCGCAGAAAATGCCCCGATACCACCGGCTGGATTGGCCGGTCTGAGAAGTGGCATCTCTGACGGGTCATCATCCATGACTGATGTTGTGTTCAGTTATCCTGGCCAGGTGAACGTACCCGGTGCCGGTTAAGCGGCCGCAGACCCACGGCCTTAACGCCGCGATGACACCGGTCCGCCCACCCGCGCAGTCCCGGTTTATAGACGCCGGGGCTCGGAACCGAACACCGATCAACACTTAAATCCAGGGGAAAGGAACCGCTGAGACTGAGCGAGGACTCAGCCACTGCGTAAAAAAGGAATCCAAGGCATTTATTTCATTGCTGAAATGCTGGAAATAGCGAGTTACGAAAGTTGCTAGCTATCCGGAGCAAAAAGGCGAGCCGGGTCAACAGACCGGAAGAAAAAGAGCAGATCGTCAGATGGCCCTAATCTTATGAGTATAGGTGGGGAAAGAACTGGTAAGCAGAATATCAAATATTTTGGAAACTGGGCTGGTAGCTATTGAGATTAAAAAATATCAGACGTAATATTATATCACTGCACGTCTGGGGATAGTTATTTCCTCTTTCGTCAGACATCCTTAAGCAAAAATTCCGTTGGCGAAAATGAATAGTTATTTTCGAAATTCGGCAATTTCATAATTTTCGATTGCCCTTTGTGCCCTGCAGTGGCTCCTAAGTTGGCGATTTAATAATTCAATAACAAAATAGAAAACAGACAGTTTTTTCTTTGTCTGCATTTCATCTATTGTCCTTGCTTTTCCCCCTTGTACGAAATTATCCCCATTTACCTCCCATTTGATAACAATGCATATATGTGTATTTATGGTTCTACGCACCCGGGTGCGCCGTTGCGGCCGCTGGCGAGTGGGGAGAGGCTGCAGTGAAACAAGGTGGAGCCAGCTGGAAGCAGGCGGGGCCAGGTGACTGCCGCCACAAGGCCGGATCAAGGACACCTTTCCCAACGCAACTCAACCTGAACGGCGAGCCGGACAGCCACGGGTCATCGGACGTGCCGGCCAGCAGCTCAAGCATTGCAGGCGGTGACGCCCTCAGTCCAGGGAGAGAGAGAGAGAGAGAGAGAGCTGTGGCGAATAGCGAAAAGTAAAATCACAAGAAAGAGATGAATTGGACAAGAAGAAAATGTGTGAGTATATGTATATGTATATATATATATATATATATATATATATATATATATATACAAATAAATAAAATAAGTATATATACCAACAAATGAAATAAGTATATATATATATATATATATATATATATATATACAAATAAAGAGAACAAAACAAATAAAGAGCATTTATATATCAGAAATATACTAAATGCGCAACTATTAAAGTCATCTGTTTCCGCTTCTTCCCACTATCTTTAGCCGAGCTGCACGCCTGTAAATGGACGCCGATCCGAGTGGTTGCGCGCAGCTTGGCCTTGCCGCGCTCCGTTGTGGAGGAGCTCAGTGCACGGCCTGACGACGCGTGGAGTGCACAAAGGCTGGCGGCGGGGGCGTGTCGGTCTCGGAGCTGGGATCCGGAAGCTGTTATGGCGCGGGACGTGCACGCAACGGCTGTCGGCGCTCCAGCTGTGAGAATCGAGGTGCCCCGAGGTGCCGGGGGCACCGGCAACCGGAAGAAAAGCAAGGACTGCACTCGTAGCGATAAATCACTCTAAATGGTTCTTCTGGTATGGGGCTGGGTACTTCTGTAGATGACATTGCATGTTCCGGCGATTGCTGCGCATAATCAGGGTGCAGTTGTCGGTCTTTCTTTCCAGTCGTTATCTCTTCACCTTGGCCGATACAGTTTAGATATCCCTCTGCACTGGAGGGAGACCGACCGCACGTTGATGCGCTACACGCTATGTGATTTTCAATCCGCTTTTGGGCTGGCACACCGCTTTAATTGAGCAATCCTCCGCGCTCATGGAATGTCCGTGCAAATTTTATTGGTGTCGCTCACGCCTTGGCTGTGTGTTGCTTGTACCGATCTTGTACCGATCATTATCATTCTGATGTATTTGTCCACTCGCCCGGCCGGTGGGCGTCTGCTGGGCTCCGAGCCCGTGCCCGTCTGGGCGTAATTTAGAGCGCTCGCGCCGTCGGCGGTCACGGGTTCGGGGCCCAGTGCGTTCGTGTGTAGTTTATCTTTGCCCACCACGGCCAGGGCTTGTTTTCTTGTTTTTTTAAATCACTGTATGGATCATGTATCGCCCCGTAGTGTGAATATACGTATATGGTATCAAATAATTTCACTGGGGTTTCGGGCGTCCAATTGCACGGGCTTGCTCGGGCTGCTGCCGAGCTGGATTGTCCACAATGTGTCAGTTTCACCCGCCTTCAAGGCCAGACTGAGTCATGGACAGCAGTAGAAAGTGTCCGATTCGTCATATCTTTGAAGAGCATCTGGCTGATGTCTCATGGGGTGTGCAGTATTAGAACATGCTTGAACAAGGTCAGAATCGGTCTGGGCTGATTCATGCCCAGTCTTTTTCCAGTTGTGAGCCGGAAGCATGTGATAGTTACATTTTATTCCGACTCCTCATGTACTATCCTTGACCAGTCACGTCCTGTATAATGGCTTTACGCAAGTTAAGTGCTGCCTTCTATTTCAAAACCCATGTCTTATTCGCAATCATGTAGCAGAAAGCTTTCACTTTCAGTTGTTTTGAAATTCGATGAGGGGCCATACGCAATGATTATATACATAACAGGTTTCAGGCCTTGACAATGAGACGGGATCCATTTGTTTGGCCTCCGCCATAGTAACTCATTAAACTTGGCTACATCAACCTTTACATTTACATTGTCATAGGCGGATCTAGAATTGCTGATTGGAGGGAATGGGAGGACATGATCAGGAGACGCCATCCGGACCAGGGGGCGCCACTTTTGAATGGCGAAACCTATCACGTGAGCACCGATACTCTCATTCTGAGGAGGGGGATGCAACATTTTCGGGGGCGCCATTGACATCTCAGAGGCCGCCGTGACCATTTTAGAGGGGCGCTGAGGGTCAACCGGGAGGATAAGTTCCCTCCTTGTCCCCTGGATCCGCCTATGTACATTGTTGTGTTGAATCTGAGCGGAGTTCTCAAGGTAGACCACATGCATACCAAGCCAGCCCACCGCGCATCCAAATGAGCAGCAGAAACAGGACCTGATGGACGCTCCACCACGGACCGAGTACTACACCACTTTACAGAATATCCGCAATTAGACGTCAAAGGCTTAGAAGACATCTTATCTCTGTATTTTAAAGACTGTGTCTTCTTCAGATAATGTCATATATCCCATTTGGGCCGTTTGGCTCTCCTCTCCATTCCAGACCATCCCATATATAGCTATTTATTTATTTATTAGAGGTAGATGAGGAACAGGGCAAGGCCCCAGTAACAGCTCAATTCGAGACAATAAAAGAGCACAATCATTACGACGCAGTAAGATACAATAAGACACCATAATGTACATTTCTAGAAGAGGTAATCTGGAGCAAGTATAACATGTAATGGTTCAGTGGGGGTACAATTATAAATAAACCATGCAAAGCCCCAATGATTATGATGAGTGGTAATCATCAAAACGTTCCTGCTCAGTGATTCGTCGCTACTTAGTTCCTCCTTAGGACTTAGCTTTCTGCTTAGTACCAGTACTTAGAACCTCCTACTAAGTACTTCTGAGATATGTAAGTACTTCATAGATAGACTCTTGACATTTGGATATCTTTTTTTGTTACTAATTATTGTGTTTGACAATTAGCTTAGGTTCCTGTTTATCAATGCGTTATTTTACAAAATAGGGCGAATTTTCTTATGAATGCTACTCATAAGCACTATGTAGATACGTTTCTTGTTTTGTACTTTCTCGTCTTAAAAAAATTCACAATTATGGTATTCTACACTGACCAAGCCGATACCAGGGCCCTATCTCCTGGTACCAGGTTGGATTTCGCAGTTTTACGCAACTATTTTTTCAACGAAGTCTAGTTGGATGGATTGCATTGCCGTCACTGGTACATCTTGTAGAAACTATATTTAAATCTCAGTTTCCTGAGGCTGGTTAGACTTTCAGGCTTTTGCCAAACACGTCTGCACTGCTTGAGGCTAAAAGAAGAATGATACATTTACATGACATTTTCCAACGCTACCCCACGTTGTCAACATAATTTATCATTACATATTCACACGTTTATAAGTGTTTTGTTTCTTTGCTATGGCAATGGCTTTCCATTCAGTTCAGATACATGTCAAAAAACATGGCAGTGGAGCCAGAGATTGAGTTCTCATTATTTTTTAAGGTAACTCCTTGTTTTAGAATTGTGCTCGCTACTGGTCCAGCTTGACAATGCCGTGCCCAACGATCCGATGCACTACGAAACGTCACCAGAGAGCAATCACCATTGTTCTGTGCTGGCGTGACCGAGACAGACCACTAGCACCTCGTCACTGTGTAAGTGTGAACCAGCAAAGTGGTGCCAGACATGTCACCCATCACAGTGTGAGTGACACACTGACAAAATGTAAAGCAGATAATCGTTCTTATCAAGATAATTGAGTCGTGGTCAATTAGGGCACACCCAGATGTGTGCGTGCAACTAGGCATAATCAATAGGCGTCCACGATTTTTACTTACCTTTTTCAACTATATGACATTATAAGTTATGTACGAATTTGCTTACAGCGAGAAGCCTGTGCTTATCAGAGGCCGGTTGAGCGGTGGAGGAGGATATACAAAACAAAAATTTCCATTCTTAACACATGGTATTAAAAACGCAAATCAAGAACATTTCCGATAACTTTCCTCCAACTGGCTTGGCTTAGTTCTCGTGAGCTAGGACGGGAACTCAGTGAGTTTTTAATGTACTTGTTCAAAACGAATATTGTGCTACAAAACTGGCGATTGCATGATTTTTAATGAATCATTTAGCTTTTCTAAATTCAAATGTTTTGTTAGATTTAGGAGTGGATTCACAAAGAGCATCAGGAGAAAGGAGACACAGTGAATAAGTGAGGACTTTTAACCAACAGTAGGTGCAAGTGGCGGATAAAAGCCGCCCGGCCCCCGAAATTTCGGAGTGCATTTATCAATGACAGAACAAGAGGTTGTTCGAAGTAATGACCGGGAGGGCTGAGCCACCTAGCTTCCCTCCTCCGAAATGAGGTCCTGAATCCGCCATTGGTAGGAGCCTGGATTTGTGTTTCACTTTTCCTAGAGCTCTTCTCGAGAGAGTTGGCGACGCCCTCTGACATTTACAGTTATTGCATCGTCAATTTCCAGTTCATCAAGCTCAATTAATTGCCCGGCAGTGTTGTCACATACTATTGGGCTCTTCCTCTTTAATTATCTGCAATATGCCAATATCACCTCTCAACTGCAATAAGCAACAAAGTTAGACGGAGCAGCGTCCGAAGAACGCTTGGAACGCTTGAATTTAAGGTCGGTAGCATGGGCTTTTGAACCACTGTCCTTCCAGTTAGCGCCATAGCGTTAATATTACAATTTCTGATTTAAAGGGCGAGCTGTGCCCCTGTGCCCCTCAGCTCCGGGACCAATGGTTGGAAGAATTACTGACGAAGAAGTAAACTTTACATGTGACAAAGTAAAACCCAAAAGAACATGCAAAAGGGTTTCTTAGCTTTCTGTGAGTATAATAGCAGAAAAATAAGCCTTTTTAACGGCGTGCAACATGCATGCCAAGACCAAAGACGGTGACGTCGAAGGGCGTCCTACAATGTCATCCTTCGCGCTCAGTGATGATAAGTTAGCCAGTACCTGGCCCCTGATGCGGCTGGCGTTCATGCTGAAGGGTTGGTAATTGCCTTATATTTTGGGGGGATTGGGGGCGGGGCGTGGATCCACATAAAGGTGCCAGTAAATGTGTCGTGATTGAGAATACTTGGCCTGTTTTTTTCTAGTAGACTAAGAGATGTAAAGAGAGACTCCGACTGACAAAATGCTGCATCAAATCCTGCTGTTTTCTTTCCCTCCATGCCAACCTCCAACTGCAAGGGGTACCAGCTTCGGGTACTTGTACAAGAACTCGGATTTTATCATTAAAACTACGTAAAACTAAAGACATAAAGAAATAGATAAGCACAGAGCATGGTGGCGAAGGCGTAAACAAGCCAAAACCAGATGTTTTTGGCCAATGAGAGGAATATCTAAATGTAACCTTTCACTCCATCGGCGAATACAGGGATAAAGGAGGCAGGTGTCCTACACCGAGCCCCATCAAGAACTCGGCCCCCACATTGCGTCCGGGCGCTTCCTGAAACTGCCCCTGCGCCCCCTGTGAAATGCCCCCCCCGGCCGAAATGGTACCCACTAACGGGTCTGACCAAGCTCCACCCCTTACGTGATTAACGGCAGCGGAATTCGTGCTGCCGTGGCTGATTTACGCCAGCCATAACCTCAGTCAGAATGGCTTTATTTTGAGAAAATAACAGGTAATTTACATGAGAATGATGAGTCAGCTTTCAAACTAAGAATGGATAAAAAACAACAGCACAGCTCTCTATTGGTAGAACCATCAAAACGGGGAATGATGTATCAATCAGCGAGGGTATTCTCAGACCTGTCAATGACTGTTTGGAGATTGATGTTGACATCACATAAGCCAACGGTTTTATCAAGAGCGCGTAATAGCATCATGCACGGTATGAGTCTTTCATACATTTGAAGCTACATCATACCCTGAATTGAATCAAATTATGGATTTGGAGATTTATAAAAGTAGTTTGGGATTAAGAACTAAGGCTTTATTTAGCCTTAGGTCTCAATTTTTTCTAGAACATCTTACAGATTAAGGAATGATTAATGATTCTGGTCTTTGCTGTTGGAACTGTAATAGAGAATTACACCCCTGTTGCAGGAAATTTTGATGTTCGTAGTCATAATGTAGTTGATGCCATTTACAAGCAATTTTGTCGTGACAATTACCAGCTTGCAGAGCTAGTAACACTCTCATTGTCCATCTACACATTTTTTAGAAACACCCTTTCAATTGGAATATCCTTGTTCGTAGGAAAGGAGCCATTCGACGTCTCCCTAACAAGGAGCACCAGAATGAACGGCACTTATGCAAGCAGGAGGGGGCGAGGCGAGCCTCTTTGTTTCATCAGTATTAGTAATCGAGTGGACACGAGCTCTTGCGAGATCCTTGGCCTTGTTTGAAATTTCACACACGAGCGACAGAAACCTGCATGAACTGTCACGTTTCTGTCTTCTTTTAATGATCGACCGAGTATGATTTTAGCTCAGCACCCGATGACGACAACGTTTTCACGTGGCTACCCTGATACCCCAATCTAGTTTCACTCGTCTCGAACGCATTGGTTATCCAGTCTGCATTTATAAAGGCTAGCCAGTATGAGAGTGAAGGAAAACAAGAACAAAAGATATCGACATTTGAACGGACGCACGCTTTAGGATTAAATATCATAATGAAACAAGGTTCGTTAAACGCGAATTATCTTCTTTCATTAACTCCTGCTATCTCATTTAATAAATTACACCCATGTTTTTCAGAAATGAAACACACTTCATGCAACATGGTTTGAAAGCACGTGCATGCGCGCGGCGGGCGAAGCTTGCGCAGCAGACAGACCGTCAGCTCGCCGGGGCGGAGGGGTGAGAGTGACGGCGGGTGTCGTCGCGAAGACAAGATGGGAGAGAGCGGCACTCACCAGGGTCACCGTCAGCCTCATGTTGGCACGTCGCGTCGGTTCCAGCACTGGAGAGCGTCTGGCCAGGTACCAGAGGTACCTGCGCTGGACGGCGCCGGGACGGGGGCACAGCTACTGTCGCCGCCCGCCGCCCGCCTCCTCCCGGTTGGGAAAGATGGACAGGAGGTCCCGCCAAAACATGAAAGGCAGATGCGAACAGGACTGTCTGCTGTTGCTGACGGCCACGGAAATTGTCGTAACTGCTTTTAAAGGTCACATTTTTAAGGTGCTTAAGATTTCGGGTTTGAGAAAGAGCGTTTAGTGTCGTGAAATACGTTTGAACTGAAGAGGGTCCACGTATACAATTTTTAGGGTCCTTTAAAACACCCCCACCTCAAAAAGGAGGCAAATCTTGAAAACTTGTGAAAGTTTGTACGTCTACCTTTACTGTATACGAACCAATTCAGGTTATTTCTGTTACAGAGTACATATTTTTGCATTATTATTTGGTCAACTACTTCTTGATGTCAGACAATGTCTTCATTATAGACTATTAATTGCAGAAAAATATTTTGTCCGATTTAAGTTTCTGCAGGAGCTGTTCCACAGCGTGCAAATTATATTCGACGAAAGGTACGTTTTTCGCCATTGGACGTACCGATTCATGATTCTGACAAAGAGTGAGCACGGTAGGCGCGAAATCATTCTCTAGCTTACGATAGAAAAGGGCACAAGCCATTACGGAGGGGGCGCAGGGTTCATTAGCTCCCCCTCCCTGTACATAGATAAAAGTTCACATATGAGCGACCTGGCCCTACCCGGCCCCGTCCGACCGAACTCTCACGTTATGTATATAGTAGGTTTGGAGAGTTTTTTTTTAATTATCAAAGAATGTCAGGTTAACCTTTTTCCGGTTGGCGAGTGGGTGAGGTAGAAATACCCCCTCTAACTAAGAAGCGAATAATACTAATTGTTGGGGCTTAACGACGCATCAGCTGTCATGATAATACGGGGTCGCCAACTCTCACCCTGTTGAAAGGGATCTGGGGGATCAGATCAACTTATTCAGAGGCTCCGCCGGAACTTGAACCCAGAAGACTTCGAAGACATTTAACTAAGGAGCTGAAAGGGTTGGAAGCTGCCAAAAGATTAAAATGCAATCGAAGATAATTTGCTAATTGCCTTTTTCAGGCCAATCAATTAGGTCACTGAGATCAAAGAGGTCAATGAGGTCACCAGAGGCCAAAGTTCCGGAAGTGAGTATCTTAACATAACAGACATTGCTGTGAAATATTCCAGCCCTAGGTTTCCCCAATTGCTAGTCTTATCCACAAATTTTGACTTAAAAAATGAGGAAGGAAGATGTCTTATGTTCGTGGATATCTATCCACTTTGCTTAAAGATCAATGGAGACACAAAGAAGGCTAGAGCACTTGAGTCCCTTATGTTTAATTCATCGACTTCGAGCCCAAATCATCGAACTTACTATTGCTTGCGAGGCAACCCGTCCGGTGGAATTATGCAAATACCAACCGACCCTGACAAAACGTATATCTCGCAATCCCAGAAGGTTCGTGCGAAGACGAACATATACTTCGGTGTTTCGGAAATGTAGACCCCAGACCATTCGGTAGAAATATATTGGAAACATTATTTGAATCTAAACCAACAGGAATACCTACTGGGGGATGCCCTCTATCTAATGCACAATAATCAATCATTAGCGTTGAAATATTAAAGTAGTATGCTTGCATAATTTAATTTTGTTATCACCATGGCAGTCAACATTATAAATTTCCCCTGACCGTAGGCAGACGGACTAGTTTCCGATCCATCATCTGGCGGGCAGTGTTCTGCCGGTACTGCCAGGGACGAGCCAGGCAACATGCTCCGTTAATTCCCAACTGCTGCAAACATGAGACGGTAAAAACCACTGAAAACTGGTTATATTGGGCGCGATAAAAGCGTGCATCCAGGCAATCCCCTGGTATCCTAATCTCCTCTGTCTAGTGTGGGAAGAGACTGGTCGGCTCTAAATTCTTCGGTAGTGTCAGAACAGCAGAGCGATGAGCTTTTCCAGTGGAGAACGCTTTGTGATATCATTATGGTGACCTTTTGGTCTCCAATTATTCGGCTTAATTAGCCAGCTGGGATATTAATACATATGTGTCAATCATCTCTGGCTTTGAGTCTGCCCACCTCGTGCTTGTAAGGCTCGTTTAATCCCGGAACTTGGGTCCAGTTGAGTCATTGACTGCTGACCATGGGTCCGGGATCCCATCTCTTCGAGGATACCCGAACACCCTTATGATCGCAAGCTGAAATTTCATATTTTCAGTTTCATACTGCTCATGAATATTTTTTTCAATGTGCTACATCGAATCAATGTCGGGAATACACGTTCTCTTTGGTGGTACCTATGTCACCATAATTCTTTCTTTAAGAACATGAGAAAGGTATAAAGCTTTTGATAAGCAAATGGTCCGTGAGGACAGCTTTGTACTGAAAAAAGTTTTAAATAGAAGCAGTAGTGCCTACGTTTATATCGGGAACGTGGCGTGGATTATGAGTATTGGTGAAAACTAGTTACGACAGGCATGAACTTGCTTGTATACTGCTCTTTATACCATATGAAGTATCAAGATCTGGCATGCGCCTTATGGCTGTATTATTGAATAAAAGAACCAAACAAGACGACCACTGCGTCATTCGAAATTAGTTGAACTCCGTGCTGCAAGCTAACCCCATTCCAGAATATGGAAGATATCCGAATCAAATGTGGGCTATGGTACGAAATTTCCATCCAAACTAACAATCTAGATCAGCTTTCAATTGATGGGAGATTTCCATATGGGGAGAACATGACTTACTTCCGTCTAAACTAAGACTGAGTGTAAACCAGCTTCTAAAACAGTTAAATAAATTTTCTTAACTTGTGTCCCGCTGGGGTACCTGGCATGATGCGCCCCACTGAGATGGGGAGGGGCGTATTTCACTCTTTCCGTATCTCATTTTCTGCAAAGGCTAAATAAAAATTACGGAGGGTGCTTAATAGCTCGTGAAGAGATGAAGCGAAATTATACGAACTATGTTCAGGTTAGGTCAGTATTCAAGCCACCAGAGGTCAAAACAAGGTTCAATACATTACCTACAACATGACATTGAATATTTTCTCCTATAAAATCTTACTGAGCGGAGCTGGAGAAAATGTCTAGGCGTCAATGGAGTCCTCTCATCGTGGCAATTCGAAAGTTGTATGATATGGCCATTGTAGCTTCAATTGTAAAAATGCCCTGACCTCATCCCAGGCTAGCGTCACGCAGTGACCTGGTGTGGTTCTGTTGCACATCAATTGACTGCCCGTAATAATATAAGCTCAATTTAATCCAAATGAAATGTATATTTCAAGCGGTCACTGCAAAAATATTGGAAAAATACTCACAGCATGTTCAGGTGACCTCACATGACCTTTGATTGTTCAGATGCTCAAACACTCGGCTTTATTGTCAAGAACGTGCTAGGAATGCGTGTTATGAAGACTTTCAAGTTTATATTTCCAATATTTACAGAAAAATACTCTTTTCTATCTTTCACAATTTTTGACCCCATCTTTGGACAACAATATGAAAACTCGGGGATTCTTGATTAAGCCCCTTTAATCTCATCCGATTGTGAAAGCTAGAAACTGATTGGCTGCCAGATATCCCTTTGGCACCGCTTCAAACTCGTAATCTTAGGTTTTGACAAGACCAGACCTCCGTTATTCTGGGAAAACAAGGGGGTGGGGGAGCGAATTTCGCTCCTTCCAATCGGGGTGGGTGTTAACGTCATTCGAAAGCTCTTGAAAGACAAACCGCTCAGATGCCAGTCAGTTTGCGATCAGGACAAAAATTCCCTCACTAGAATTCACCACAAGTCACGTGTTTCAAATCCGTTTTTGTCTATAACTTTTGAACGACGTCCTGCGTGCCGTTGCTTAGCTTCCTTTTGTTAAAACTGTTATGGTTTCAGATGTTAGATGAGAGTGCTTCGCTTTTAGGCTTAAACTTCGAACTGTTTTCATTCATTCATTCATGTATTACAAACACTTCTACATTATTGAGGTGGCTTTTTAAGTGTTTTTGCGATGAGTAGGTATGTATCTATGAGTTGATCAAAAACTATGGAAGGAGAGGGTATTTGATTGAAAGAGGAGGTATTTAGTTGAGAAGAAAGGAACCGAGTAATCTATTCCACTGATCCAATTGTATTGCCTCAGCTGTTGAGTCTATAATTGTCTGCTCTGCGATTGTGGTCACTCCGTTACATTCGAGCAATGCTTCCGTTTATGGTGTAATCTGTTTCAGCACATCGCAGTGGTCTTGGAGTTGCTTGTTTTCAGTCGTCGGGTCGACGTGACCTCTGTTTTCTCACGTTCGTCCAACCATCGGTTTTGGTGCTGGACAGGGTTTCCCGTCTGTTGGTGCACACGGTGCTTATTTGCACGTCACCAACATTTTCACCGTCGTTCACGTGGCGAACGTATCAGGAAGGCCTGATTACGGTTCATTCTATCCTTAGCTTCCCACGCTAGCTACGTGGCTAGGAAATACGTCCGCCTATTTGTATTGTGATGAATCCCAAGAAGTGGCTAGGAAGTCAGGCGCCAGCAATAATTTGGTGATTTCTAAGGAAGTTTGATTTGGCAGCCTGGTAGGTCATCGTACTTGCATAATGGAGAGAATTTCCCCAATTTCTTAGTGATAAGCCTATTTATACTTCCCCTTATTGGCGGATCCAAGGAATACAGTGAGGATGTGTCTCCTCCCCACCTCGATCGAGCATTTGGCGCCCCGCCATTGCTCCCTACCACCCCCTGAATCGCCCTCTGCACCCCTCCCCCTGAAACATCGGTTCCGACCCGCTCCCTTCCCCAGGGTGCCAGTAGCGGCTGTCTGCGCCTGCGCTGAACACCTTTTGGTAGACTGTACGTCGACACACGACGGCACGTGGGTCTGTGCAACCTTCGCTGGTACGGGATGATGGTACCCCCACTCCCCGTTATACCTCAGCAACCATGCTACGTAGTTGCTGATCTACGTTCTTGATCTCCACCAAGAGTGTTCTAGATAATCTTTGACCAGGTTAATTTTTAGGCCAATAGAGTAGAAAATATGTTCTTATAGGAATGCAATGGAAACTGACGTTTGGTGACATTACGGCTGATGAAGTAAAGTTATAGAAAATATGTCGGTGCGAATGGAATTGTCTCGCCAAGCCCAACTAAATGATGCATCTTATGAACTTTTCAGATCAAGTCCTAAGAGTTCGCATCATTAATTGTCCAGGTCAAGGTCACGTCAACGTTGAAATAGATTGCAGTGCATGCCATCCAAAGTGCAGTGGCAAGTCAAATACTACAACTTTAGAACAAACGCGCCTTCATCATTCTCTGCAAAGTTATCAAACTTGAGCCAACCTCCCCATGTACCTGTTTCTAAGGGAGAGGTCATAGCCCTGGCCTGAGCCCCGGCCATAGATAACAAAAATCATGCTACCACAAATTGCTGTAGTCGGTGGCCGTACCATGTGATGTGAATAGCAGGTCGACAGATCAAGTTTGATTTTACTTCTGTACCCCGAATAGATGCATTGCTTAGGCTATCTTATTTAACCCGGACTGGTGACCGGAACTGATATGACCTGGGCTTAGAACTATATCAGAAGCTTCAAGAAGACTAGGGTACAGGCGTACCAAGTACAGAGACCCTGCGTGCTGTCTTTTTGGCTATCGGTGAAAATCATTAGGAGCTGATACCTACCCTCCATACCGGTGCGGGTTAAGCATGGTGTCCCTACCGCACAAATGATCCGCTCCGATGACGTGATTATCCCCTTTGGAAATCCTTAATATGTCTATTCCTTTACACCTCCTCCAACACGGCAAGAGTAAATTCATAAAAACACGTTTAGGAAGATAGTTCCGGAAATATAAATTCAGGTATTCATATTTACTTGGACTCAAGTACGCCATTCCGGCTTTAAGCTCCCAGTTTATGCGAAGCCACACACTAGAATAGTCTTGGTGCTGTCATTTCCATATTGGCGAAGATTCTCAGGGTCCTTTAATTGACTTTATCGAGTTTGGTAATGCCATCCTTTTATCATGAAACACTTTCACCGATGACCTTTCGAGTACACTAATTAGCTGCACAGAAGTTCGTAAGGGCCTTCCCAAAGTTTGGCGATGTCCCACAGTGGCGAGAAAATACTGGTCAGTCCCCGCATGCTTTTGGGCTCGATTATTTCATTACACCCGTTACAAAGGAGCTGGGTACGTTTCTGTGTAACTTTGTTCTTGTTTTGCTATCAGGAGAATGCGCTTAAGGGCCATGAAACTGTGGAGAGGTTGTGCTGTTTTAGAACCTTGATGCGTCTCGTTTGCTTTAGGGCATTGATATGCTGGCTTCTGTAAGGGAGCAGGATGGGGTGGCACCAATAGAAACAACGCTGCACAGAAGTATAGCCAGGTCTATTACGGCCTTGCCTTCAGTGCTCCGTCTGAGCATGAAGCCAGAATCTTATGAAAGCCCGGCATTTGCTGCTGACTGCTGTTGTATTAAGTCGGCGGTTTCTCCTTCCGAATTACCAGCGACAACGGCAGGGTCTAAGGTCAGCCGCGGGGCTGCGCTGGTGCGGCACACAGCAGGCGGGGGGTTGGGGCGGCTGCTCCGTTGGTGCGGCACACCGGAGATGGGGGTTGGGGTGGCTGCTCCGCTACAGGGGCTATCGGATCGGGTCGGACCGCTTATAAATATAATATGATTATCTGTAATTTGTTATATTCATATATATATATATATATATATATATATATATATATATATATATATATATATATATATATATATATATATATATATATATAAGTGCGCGAGTGCTATACAATTTAACCACCATTGCCTCAAAGAGAACATATTGCCGAACTGTTCGATATATATATATATATATATATATATATATATATATATATATATATATATATATATATATATATATATATAATAGTAATAATGATAATCTGTTATAATTTGTTAGAGACCTCGTGCTATGCTTTCCCTCGCCTATCTATAATGAACAGAAACGATATGGTATTCACTGCGATTTTCTTCATTGGATTCACAGCAATATGTTTTCGGACAGAAAAATCAAATTGACTTTTACTCGAACCAATGCCCTGTGTATGCAATGCTGGTTTATTCCGCCACCAGCTGAGAAGAGGGGTCACTTCTGATCCTTCCCCTCGGTTTTTCTCCAATAATTCTGAGCCGATTGAGGCAATTCGAATTTCATAGGCGGACCCACGAAACACGAGGGAGGTCACATGCCCTCCCATCTACCCTCGGCGCCGCCTGAAGTGGTCACGGTACCTTCCCCTCTGGAAGGCGACATCGCAGCCCACTGAAATGTCGCTTCCCATCCCCCTGTCCCCTCCAGGAGCAAGTATCAGCACCGGTGCGATAGGATTTGACGCCCGCCTGATAGGTTCTGCCTTCCAAAAGTGGAGCCCCATGGTCCTGATGGTGCCCCCCCTTAACACACGCATTGACGGGGGCGGGTACCCGCCCCCTCGGGTTTTTCGGAGATAACATAAAAATGGAGGCGCGAAGCGCCGCTGTACTTGGCATACCTTTTCCCTCATCATTTTTACAACGTTTCTCAAAATTTTAAGGTTAGGTCATCTCAGTTCAGGTCACCAGTACAGGTCAAATGACCTGACCTCAAACAAAAGTTTAAGATAGCATAACTCGGAACAGGGTAAACTTATCCGATTGAAACTAATATCAAATAATGGCCCTACCGAGTTCTCTAAAATATGTTCCCGTATTTTTTATATCGATGACCTAAGGTCAGGCTCGAGCACCTCTCCATTGGAAATACATGGGAAAAATGGTTTTAACTGAATAACTTAGTAACGGATGGCGATAAAGCGTTTATTTTAACTGTATTAGATTCACCTTGTCTTTGCAGTTATAATGATATACATTTTATCTAATTTGACCGTGACGTAACCTCAGGTCAGGTCAGGGCGTATTTTAAGCTACAAAGTGGTGGGCATTTTGCCCACCAGTCCCCCATGCTATGTCCACCAGTGAACGGCCCTGGACGGCCCAGCGCCCACCACTCACCAGTCATCTGATGCTCTAAGAGTGCCCTTTTAGTGGGAATTTGTGGCCTTTTCAGCCGAATGCCCACCAGTCTCAATTCCTTAAAATATACCCTGGGTCAGGTCAAATCCATGATTTGACGTAGCAAGGTCATACTCTATATCATTCGATGCGACTTGCTGCGAGAATTCATACAGTCTAAATTGTTTTGCTCTATCTTTATTTGTTCAGATGTAATTACCGAAAAATTTAATTTACATGTTATCCCTATTACGGCATGTTTTGACCTCTCATGACCTTAAATGTGACCTGACAAAAAATGGTTCAAATATTTTCGGTGGAGAAGTGGATGGGCTATCCAACGCCGTTTACCATTTTTTGCTACCTAGCGCGGTTCTCGAGATCTTAGGAGGGGGCAGGTACCCGCCCCCCCGTCGAGGCGAAGGTGGCTCAGACCCCCGTCAATGCGCGTGGTAACCGTAATCTCCCATCCTTTTGGCAATCCTGGATCCGCCTATGGCTGACTTGTCCATTGTACCAGAGGGCCCGCTGGCGCTTCCATTCAGATTGAGTCATGCTTGACTCACCAACAAATATCTGTCCCTTGGTGTTTACTTCAGGGCCCAGAGATTCACTTCGATGTCCCGTTCCTCCTGACCGACTTTTGCCTACGCATGTGTCAGGAAACGGAACATCCTCCTCCCCTAGTGAGCGAAGTTCGTCCCTTAGTGTGTGGAATTCGTCCCGCGTAATTTCGTTTTCGAAGGAGAATCCCTCCTAGTCTAGCACCCGCCCCCGTGGGCCTCCGAGCCACCTTCGCCATGGTCGGGGTGTTCGAACACCCCCTCGAATTCGGCACCTATGCGTGATAGCGAAAAAACGAGAATGCTTGTGGGTAGCTCATAAAAATGTATGAGGAAACTAGAAAGTCACTTTTTGGCTTAGGTCAATATTGAGGTCATGACAGGTCAAAGAAGGTGATATGCTAAAAAGAGTTTCTGGGCTCTAGCGTCTGATAGAATTAAGTTAAAATGAATTTTAGACACCATTTGCTTTCTCTCGTTACAGCAAGGCCTGCTGTACAATATGGCTATACCTACTAGATTAAAACATAAAAATGACCTTACCTGAGGTCAGGCCAAGGTTACTATGTGATCTAGTATAGTCAATATGCATATAAATCGACGCACAATAACAACCTAAGCGTAATGGTTTTGAAACTAAAGTTTTGGCGTCATTTCCTGCAAACTTATTGACCTAAGTCTGAAAACCTGATTAAGTAGCCCCAGATGACCTCTCAGAGATCACAGGTCAAAAATTGCCAAATTTACCTCGAAGAGGGGCCCAGGATAATACGATTTAGAGAATATGAAGTTATTATCAGCTGTATGTACACAAATACAGCCTAATTCCTGTTTTTCCCCATGCATTTCCAATGGAGAGGTCATGATCTGTATCTGACCCTAGACCATGGGTATAAAAATACCGGTATATATTTTGTAGCGCTCGTTGGGCCCATTATGAAAGATCGGTTTCAATCAGATAGATTAACCTTGCTCTTACTTATGCTATCTTAAAATTTTTTAGAGGTGCGGCTACTTGACCTGCACTGGAGACCTGACCTTGAGATGACCTGCCCTTAATATTTTAGGACAAGTTGCAGAATTGACCACAGATAAGGTTTAAAACGTATTGTGGCGCTTAGCGCCGCCATTTTCTGGTGTCGCCGGAAAAAACGAGGGGGTGTTCAAACACCCCTACCCTTCCGGGGCGAAGGTTAAATAGGGGAGACCGGGGCTGGCTGCATCACGGGTTGAATGCATCAGGGGCTGTAACTAAAAAAATATGCACTAGATAACAGTTTAAGCGGGCCCACTTGAACCGCGCACGCGCAATGTCTTTCCGGAGAAGAAACCAGCGAAGGCGGTCGGCCGATACCAGGTGAGGGGGCTAAAACTCATTTTTTAGGGTGAAAGTATTTTTTAGTTTGTTACATTACGTTTTAAATGAAATAGAAGATAACATGCACGCTGATCATAAGCCTGGCAGGTTAAAGCCTGTTTCTCCAGTCTTCAATTGAGGCAAAGACTTTTGGCGGGACCTCTTGGCTTGTGCAATATTTGGTGCCACGATTGATTCAGGGCAGGGACGGGGCAAAACGAATCATTTTTCGCGGGGCAGGTTGAAAAATTCTTTCAACCTACCCCAGCGCTTAGTTTTGTTTATGGGAAAATTGAAAAGTCATAAGGATGTATTATTGCAATAATTATTGGCATGGGCGTCGAAAGTGGGGGAGGAGCGCGTCACTTTCGAGAAGCAGGTGCTACATCTTTCACCAATGTGACTCTGACTCTGAGTAGGTAAGCTCGGAAGGGTATCCGATGGGAAACGTGCCTACCAAGGAAACGTGCCTGCGCTGAATGGGAAACGTGCCTACCAATAAAGCAAATCTTAAGTTGAATTATGTTTCTTTGCACTAATTCCTCACGATGCAAGCTGCCCCGGACACTGATTCAACTTACCCCGGCATGGGGGCAGTTTGCATCAGGTGCAGAGCTGATTTCAAAAGTGTATTGTGGTAAATGTATTTGTTTTTGGGAAAATATTCACCGTCGCTTTGTGATAAAAAACGATATTTTGAATGGTGGTATCCAATTTTCGATAGATCTTGTGGCTTATTAGCAACGGAGGGAAAAGTGAAAAATGATTCAACCAGCCCCGGTCTCCCCTAAACTCAAAAGAGAACTAAGTCATTCAACAATGTTGGAGGGATTTTCAAACAAAGAGGAACATCGTTGAATTGTATAACCACTGTACGCGTTTTGTGACAAACGTTTTCATTAAGACATACGCAATCCATCACGCAGGGGCGCAAGTTTCCATATATTTGGGGGGGGCTCGAGCCCCCCAATGCTCGGAGAAGCCCCCCAATGACCCGACGAGCCCCCCAATCCCAAGTTGCGGGCCCCTGCGGACAGAGCCGGGCCCCTGCCACGATTCCGGGCCCCAGTGGTCTACTTGGGCTAGCTTTGGCTGAGGCCAGGCTCCCTGGCATGCTTGCGGGTGCCCTGTGGGCCACCCTTAACCTCGGTGTCCGCAACCGGGCCCCTAACGATATTTTCCAGGCCCACTTTGACTGCAGCCGGGTCCCTAATTCCGGCAGTCTCGGGCCTCCTGTCATCCAACCGGGCCCTCTGTGATCCACCCGGGCCCCCTGTGGACTGCAACCGGGCCCCCTGTAATCCACCCGGGCCCCCTGTGACTGCAGCCGGGCCCCCTGTCATCTATCCGGCCCCCTGTGACTGCAACCGGGCCCCTCTTTGATCCATCCGCACCCCTGTGACTGCAACCGGGCCCCTGTGATCCAGCCGGGCCCCCTGTGATCCACCCAGGCTCCTGTGACTGCAACCGGGCCCCCTGTCATCCACCCGGGCTCCCTGTGACTGCAACCGGGCCATCTGTGATCCACCCGGCCCACCTGTGACTGCAACTGGGACCCCTGTGATACACCCGAGCCCCCTGTGATTACAACCGGGCCCCCTATCATCCACCCGGGCCCCTGTGACTGGGATCGGGCCATCTGTGATCAACCTGGGCCCGCTTTAATTACAATCGGGCCCCCTATGATTCACCCGGGCCCCCTGTGACTCCATCCGGGCCCCTTGTGACTGCAACCGGGCCATTTATGATCCACCCGGGCCCCCTGTGACTGAAACCGGGCCCCTGTCATCCCACCCGGGCGCCCTGTGACTGCAACTGGGCTATCTGTGATCCACCCGGGGCCCCCGTGACTGCAACCGGGCCCCCTATGATCCACCCAGGCCCCCTGTGACTGCAACCGGGCCCCATGTGATCCACCGGGCCCCCCTGTAATTACAACCGGGCCCCCTATGATCCAACCGGGCCCCCTGTGATACACCCGGGCCCCCCTGTGACTGCAACCGGGCCATCTGTGATCCACCCGGGGCCCCTGTGACTGCAACCAGGCACTCTGTGACTGCAACCGGGCCCCCTTTGATCCACCCGAGCCCCCTGTGACTGCAATCGGGCCCCCTGTAATCCACCTGGGCCCCATGTGATCCACCCGGGGCCCCATGTGACCCATCCTGATCCCCTGTGATCACACGGGCCCTCTTTGACTGCAACCGGGCCCCCTGTGACTGCAAACGGATTCCCTGTGGTCCAACCGGGCCACCTGTGACTGAAACCGGGCCCCTGTCATCCATCCGGGCCCCCTGTGACTGCAACTGGGCCATCTGTGATCCACCCGGGGCCCCTGTGACTGCAACCGGGCCCACTATGATTCACTCAGGCCCCCTGTGACTGCAACCGGGCCCCTGTGATCCACCCGGGCCCCCTGTGACTGCAACCGGACACCCTGTGATTACAACCAGGCCAGTTAAGATCCACCCGGGCCATCTGTGATCCACCCGGGTCCCCTGTGACTGCAACCGGGCCCCCTGTAATCCACCCGGGCCCCCTGTGACTGCAGCCAGGCCCCCTGTGATCTATCCGGCCCCCTGTGACTGCAACCGGGCCCCTCTTTGATCCACTCGCACCCCTGTGACTGCAACCGGGCCCCTGTGATCCAGCCGGGCCCCCTGTGATCCACCCGGGCCCCTGTGACTGCAACCGGGCCCCCTGTCATCCACCCGGGCTCCCTGTGACTGCAACCGGGCCATCTGTGATCCACCCGGCCCACCTGTGACTGCAACCGGGCCCCTGTGATACACCCGGGCCCCCTGTGATTACAACCGGCCCCCTATCATCCACCCGGGCCCCCTGTGACTGGGATCGGGCCATCTGTGATCAACCCGGGCCCCCTTTAATTACAATCTGGCCCCCTATGATTCACCCGGGCCCCCTGTGACTGCAAGCGGGCCATTTATGATCCACCCGGGCCCCCTGTGACTGAAACCGGGCCCCCTGTGACTGAAACCGGGCCCCCTGTCATCCACCCAGGCCCCCTGTGACTGCAACTGGGCTATCTGTGATCCACCCGGGGCCCCTGTGGCTGCAACCGGGCCCCTATGATCCACCCAGGCCCCCTGTGACTGCAACCGGGCCCCATGTGATCCACCCGGGCCCCCTGTAATTACAACCGGGCCCCCTATGATCCAACCGGGCCCCCTGTGACTGACACCGGGCCCCCTGTGATACACCCGGGCCCCCTGTGACTGCAACTGGGCCATCTGTGATCCACCCGGGGCCCCTGTGACTGCAACCGGGCCCCCTATGATTCACTCAGGTCCCCTGTGACTGCGACCGGGCCCCCTGTGATCCACCCGGGCCCCCCTGTGACTGCAACCGGACCCCCCTGTGATTACAACCAGGCCAGTTAAGATCCACCCGGGCCATCTGTGATCCACCCGGGTCCCCTGTGACTGCAACCGGGCCATCTGTGATCCACCCGGGCCCCCTGGGACTGCAACCGGGCCATCTGTGATCCACTCGGGGCCCCTGTGACTGCAACCATGCCACTATGTGACTGCAACCGGGCCCCCTGTGACTGCAACCGGGCCCCCTTTGATCCACCCGGGCCCTCTGTGACTGCAACCGGGCCCCCTGTAATCCACCTGGGGCCCCCTGTGATCCACCCGGGGCCCCATGTGATCCATCCTGGCCCCCTGTGATCCACACGGGCCCTCTTGACTGCAACCGGGCCCCCTGAGATCCACCCGGGCCCCCTGTGACTGCAAACGGATTCTCTGTGGTCCAACCGGGCCACCTGTGACTGAAACCGGGCCCCTGGAATCCACCCGGCCCCCTGTGATCCACCCGGACCCCCTGTGACTGCAACCGGGACCTGTGACTGCAACCGGGCTCCCTGTGGTCCAGGAGGCGCGGGTCCTCTAATGCCACGGACGGGCCCTTGCCATGAGTGCGGGGCCCCGTGGTCTATCTGGGCTTGCTGTGGCTGCGGTCGGGCTCCCTGGCATGCTTGCCTGGCATGCTTGCTTGGGTGCGGTCCCCTTTAGGGCCAGCCATACTCGCTGTGTCCGCAAACGGGCCCCTAACGATATTCTCAGGCCCATTTTGACTGCATCCGGGGCCCCTATTTCTGGCAGTCTTGGGACCTTTTTGGTTCCTCTGTGACTGCAACCGGGCTCCTTGTATTCTGCCTTGGCCCCTTTTAGTCTGCCCGGGGCCTTTGTAGGTGGTCTGGGCTTTTTGTAGTGTGCCTGGGTCCTGTGTGGTCCGCCCGGGCCCCTGTGGTCTGCCCGCGCCCCTTGTGGGCGGTCTGGGCTCCTTTTAGTCTGCCCGGGCCCTCTGTGGTCTGCTCGGGCCCCTGTGGTCTACCCAGCCCCCTGCGGTCTGCCCGGCCCCTTGCAATTTGCCCGGGCTCCTATGGTTTGTCCGTGTCCCTGTGGTCTGCAAGGAACCACAGCACTAGCGTATCCATCGGGGGGTAAAGGTAAAATCGGGGGGATTTGATGCCCTCCCCAAATCCCCCGATTTTACCGATTTTTACGGATTTTCTTCAAACAAAAACCATATGTTTTTCACGATTTGGGGACCCGTTGCCCCCCTCCCCCACCATCGGCCTGAATCCGCCCCTGATTCCACTCCTCCCACTTCGCTGTATTCGGGAATCCTTGCTATAATTTCAGGCTCCCTCTAGGCTACCCAGGCCTCCTCTGGCTCTAGCCGGGCTCCTTGCCTTGCTTACGACCCCCCGTAGTTCACCACCCCCCCCCACCGTGCGCAGCCGGGCCCCTTCCGATAAGTAATGGTTTAATAAATTGACATGTTTGTTATTTTGGCATCTCTTCGCCGGCACTACTTTCTTCATTGATATATTTCTAGGTATTTTTGTCAGAAATGTGCATGATGTTTTCCATTTTTGTTTGTTCTAATGGAATTTTAAATACAGACCAATTTAAGTCTCTTAAATTTGTCTGTCAAAAAGTGTATCATATCTTGTCGTCAAATCTGGGTAAAATAATGTGCGTCCGCCGGCGAATGGTAGCCTCTTAATATCCCGGGCTTGTCAGCGCAGCGCGAAGGAAGCTAAGGCATGCTCTTGGCCTCCTGTCGCATTCGCCGAGGCGAATGATTAGCACAAAGTTTGCCTTGAACAGTAAAATTGGCATGCTTATGATTCAATCGGCTTGTGTCTACTCTGGAAAAGTTTCGTTAGGCTCTGATTTGGATTTTACGTTTGGGCTTTTCGTGTCAATCCAAATCGTGCTCCGTTGCGCAGTGTTGAATGGCAAGTGAAGTGATTGTTTGCCACTAGCTCCTGTCGGGCTAAATCCCTAATGAGTGATGATCCCCTGCCCGGCTCCCCTGATGGCTAAATACCAAGACTTGGAGAATCTTTTGCCCCCTATGGCCGCCAGTGACGTATCTAGAATTTGGGTAAGGGGAGGGGAGGGGCAAAGCCTCAGGGGATAGGGTGGCACTTAGCCACCCGAAGGGCGCACTTTTCACCCAAAGGGCGACCAATCGTCGCATCCTGGGGGAGGGGAGGGGTTTGGGGGCGGCATTTTGTCCTCAGAGGCTCTTGGGTTTAAGGGGTGGCTGCCCCATTCGCCCCCCCTGGTGGCCACCCCATTCGCCCCGCCCCCTGGTGGCTGCAGCCGGGTCCCTACTCCCAGTAGTTAATACCCTGTGGATGCAGACGGGCCTGCCATGGATGCGGTTTGTGTAACTGCAACCAGCCTCTGCCATGCTTGCCATGCGGGCCCCTGTGGTATCCCGGGCCCCTATTGGTCTGACCGGGCCCCCTGTGGCCTGTCCGGGCCCATGTGGTCTCCCGGGCCCCAGTGTGCAAAGTATGGCATTTTCGACGAGATCTCGTCGGTGCGAGTGCCCTTGGAGACAGGAGCGAGTGGTGCGAATTTTATCAGCCTGGTGCGAATTTGCAAGACTGGTGCGAGGAAGTTGACACTGAAAAAAAATAATGACTGAATAGTTAGGAAGACACAGGAGGGGGCCTTATAAAAAGTCCTTAACTAACTAATAAGAGAGGTAGTATTGCATCGTGTGGGTAGGAATGTGTCCGTTTTCTCCCTGGTATATGGCAGATTGGTTCGAATTTTTTAGGCTGGTGGTGCGATAATTTTGGATGGCTGGTGCGACTCGTCTGGCCTGCTGCCATACTTTGCAGACTGGCCGGGTCCCAGTTGGTCTGCACGGACCCCTTGTCTGCTAGTGCCCATTTTGTTCTGATCGAGCCCCTTGTGGTCTGCCCGGGCCTCCTGTGGTTTTCCCGGAACCCTTTTGGTCTGTCCGGGCCTCTGTGTGGCCTCTGCGGACCCCCTTTTGTCCGTTCGGGGCCCCTTTTGTCTGCGCAGGCCCTCTGTGGTTTGCCCGAGCCCCTCCCAGTCTGCAAAGTATGGCACTTTTGGCGAGATCTCGTGGTGCAGACACCCTTCAGGTGGTTCGAACTTTGGAGCAAACAAATGCCCACTTTTGCTGTATGGTGCGAGGGAGATCAAATCAAACACCCACAGAGGTCTGAGAAGGGAGAAACTGGTAAAAACATCGAAATTTCCGGGTCAGTGAAATTTCTCACCAGTGCTTGGTGTTAACTTTAGGCTGCTGGTGGTGCGAAAAATCTACAAGGCTGGTGCGGACTCGTCGGGTCTACTGCCATACTTTCCAGACTGGGGCCCCTCTGTAGTTAGCCCGGCCCCTGTGTTCTGCTCCGGTCCCTGTGGTCTGCCCGGGTCCTTTCATCTGTCCAGGCCCCGTGTGGTCTGCCCGGGCCCGCTGCCCAGCCAGCAATTCCGACCGGGCCCAGACCGGGCTGGGCCGGGCTCTGCCCGAGCCCTAAGACTCATAGCTGAGCCACATAGACTCGGGCTGAGCCCGACATTAGGTCGGGGGATGACAACTTGCCCGAGCGGTAGAGCCCGGTCTTGCTTGACCATGGGCTCTGCCCAGGCGCAGCGGAGCTGGACATGGGCTGAGCCCATGTACGCGGGCTCTGCCCAGTCAAAGCCCAGCATATATCGGGCAGAGTCCAGCCAAATTGCTGGCTGTGTGTGGTCTGCTCGGGCCCCTTCTGGGCTTACCGGCGTCCTATGGTTTTCTGGGTTCCTGTGGTCTGCCCGGCCCCTTTGGTGTGCTCAGGCCCTCTGTGGTCTGTCTGGGCCCCTTGTGGTCTAAGAATATCGTGTAGAAACTGAAGCTGTTGTGTTAGTCGCGTATTTGCAGGAGTTCCTTATTTGTTAGCAGTTTCGTGCCCCAGGTGGTGTATCCATGCTCCTTGTTGCCGAAACCGGCCCCCTGCCATGCTTGCGGGCCCCTTGTGGTTTTCCCGGGCAACGTGCGGCCGGTCCCATGCCTCCTGGAACATTCGGGGAAAATGGATGGGGCGTGAGAAATTTTAGGCCCCCATTCCTTTTGTACTGATCCTATATGAGGATTGTAAAGGGAAATAGGCAGTACCACCTATTCATGGTACCCCTTGACCGGTACCCAGTGTTGTAAAATGTCATGAACTGGCAAGGTGAATGGATCAGAAAAAGGTGTCTTGATCATGTAACATAAATATCAGTAGGTTCGATTTCCCCGCTGATAAAGGAATTTCGCACTTCGATCTCTACCTTCCATTTGTATCAAATTATTCGCGATAATGCGATTTCGTTCCAGGTGTGAATGTTAAAATGGTTGGACAGTATAAACATAAGTCGGGTGCACAAAAGCATAAAACAAAGAACATTCAATACTGAGGGGCTGCTCTGGCAAAACTACCCAAACTTTGTTCATTTTTCAGGTAACCTATGAATCTAGAATCGTCTTGCTAATTTTGCAAACTGTTATAAAATGACCCCGATCATATTTGCATTTAATCTCTAGCAACGTACGCGTCCACTTAAAGTAGTTCATATCACTACTATTTTTGGTACTTTGCAAGCTACGTTCATTTATCGACCGCAAAAAATTAAAACCCCAATTTAAAACTAACTCGGAAAAGTGCAATGTGTATAGTTTCCAGCAAAACGGTAAAGTAAGGCTGTAATTCCAATCCTTCTTTTCCTGATCATTGCCATCCTCGGCCAGGCCACCAGCCGGATCCCGTTTGCTAAAAGACCCTCCAGCATCCATCCCTCCTGCGTCGTCCGGGGCTGATCCCGTTGTACCTCCGGAGGAGAGCATTCGCGTGGACGACGAAGACGGTAAGTAGACACCTACTTGTCCAATATCCTTACATAGTTTGGCAGCTCGTTCAAAAGATTGGGTCTTCTGACTACTTTTTGGGCTAAATAGTGCAAATCAGGAACAGTGACGAATAGCGCGCTAAAAATTGTTATTTAACCTTTGCAGTCAGTTTTTGACAACGAACGGTCGAAAATACGTTTTTTCGGTCACATTTTCATAAAAAAAATACGGGCCCCCATCATGTACGGGCCCCCTTTCGAGCCGGGTGCCCCCAATCGAAAACATAAAGTTGCGCCCCTGCCATCACGTGTCTATAGAACATTGCATTTCTCCTAATGGGAGGGTGACTGTCATCCAAACCAATATTCCCTCGGATATGTAGCATCCGCCCAGTTCAGATATCCTTTCAGTGGTGTGCCAGTACCAGATTGATTACATCCTGTTCGAGGGATTCAGCTATGTTTTTATGCATCCGGCAGAACAAGTAGTATACCTGTCTTAGTTTCTTAGACCACTCTCCAAGGTCGTGTTGCATGTTTGGACCTAGTTATATCAGCTCTGAGAGGTCATGTGGGGAAATAATGATAGAGCCTTTATTCAGGTATCATTACACTCAGATTATCATTGCAACTTGAATGATAGGCATTTGGACAATGTTAGGTTAGATAGTGGCCTTGACCTGACCATAGGTCAGCTCATTTTGTGCTTTGACTTAGCATGGGCTGATTATTTCTTCATCATTCCATTTCCCATAACAGCAGGAAGTGAATGGTACCTAAATTTTTTATAAAATGGCGCCTGAGTTTGGATAGAGCTCAGCTGATGGCTGCTGGCTGGTAGGTACTGTGGAATCTATATCATGCTTGAGATGCGTTGGATACGGTGGGCGTTGGTTGTGAGCTGCCGACGGTCTTGGAGCGTGCGCTTGCCTGGGGACGGGGGCTGTGCCAGTGGGTGCACTGATGATGGTAGTGTACAGAAATGACTTTGAATCAACCCAGTCTTATGCTAGACCAAATAAATCTTTCTCTAACCCCACTTTCCTCTAAGCCACCTTCACCCCTGTGGGGGTGCGTGAACGGCCCCTCGAACTCGTTCCCTATGTGGGTTAGCGAAAAAATGCGAAGGCTGGTGGATAGCTCATACAAACGCCTGAAGAAACTATACCAGTCACTTTTGGGCTCAGCTCAATATTGAGGTCATGACAGGTCAAATAAAATGACATTTTAGTAAAACTTTTTGGCCCTTTCTGAAAAAGTTGAGTAAGAATCCTTTTTAGGCATCATTCGCTTCCTCTTGTCAGGGAAAATCGAATGATGTATTATATGTCCATACTAGGTCAAAACACAGAAATGACCTGACCTCAGGTCAGGTCCATTTCACTTTCCAGCCTGGTATAGTCAATAATATAGCATACCAATGGACTCGCAAAGGCAATCGAAACATAATGGCATCAAAATAACTGCTGTATCCTTGCAAAGTTTCCTGCAAAGCTATTGACCCAAGTCTGGAAACTGTTTAAGTAGCCCAAGATGACCTCTCAGAGATCACAGGTAAAAAATTGCAACATGAACCTGGAAATGAGCTCAGGATAGTACAATTTGGATGATATGAAGGTATTCTCAGCAGTATCTACATAAATACGGCCCAATTGGTTTTCCCATGTATTTCCAATGGAGAGGGCATGGTCCGTATTTGAACTTAGGTCATCGATATGAAAAATCCCAGAATATTGTTTGTAGCACTCGGTTGGCCAATGGCCCATTATGCGGTACAAGTTTCAATTTGATAGATTGACCCATTTCTTACTTTTTCTTACATTTTTGGAGGTGAGGTCACTTGACCTGCACTGGTGACTTAACACGCGCCCCGCTGGGGGCGAAATTCGCCCCCCATCCTGGTTTTCCCAAGATAGCTAAAAAATGAAATGCAGAACAACGAACTTACAGAACCTTATTCCTGACCAATTTTACACATCTGAAAAATTTTTTTAGTTAAGGTCATGTCAGGTCAAGGAGCTATTCCAGGTCAAGTGACCCGACCTCAAAACCTAAAATCACGACTTTGAAGCGGAGCCCAGGCAGAGGTGCAGAAACTTGCCAACACTGCTACCGGAGTTTGTGACACATTTACGAAAATTGAGGTGCACATTTGTGACAAAATAGCGATCCTGACTGTATGGCTCAAGATCAAACCCCTTTTTTCGAAATAGATAATGAAGCGTATAAGGAATATTTTAACTTAGCAGCTCTGTTCTTCAATTGCACAGCGTACCATTAGTAATACAATATTGGTACTGTGTTCAGTTTCTACTAAAACGAGGGACCCCCGCTGCAGAAAACCCGCAAACCGCTGTCACAGTTGCCAGATTTTAACATGCAGCCCAATGGGGCTGATTGTTAGTAGTTTGCAGAAAGTTGTCGCCTAGATACCGGAAATGTGACAGTCAATTTTTTCGAGAAATACACGATTGTGGGCAAATTTAAGGCATTAACGATAACGCAGATACTTTATCAAGTACTTCTCTGTCCATTTTTTCAGGTTAAATCATATTTAAAGGTTGAGTGTCTTCGATTTATTGGCCCCTATTTCTTCGAATTTAGTATTAATTACGCCTAAAAGCTACTAATAAAAGTACTAAGTGATTGAGAAAATAAACATAGCTGGGCAGCAATTCTACTTAAACTGCGCAACAGCGACAGCACAAGTCAGAAATGTTTATGTGATGTAAGAGCCTGCCAAAAATTTAAACAGGCGGGAAGCCACTTATTTGAGGAGGGCATATTCATTAGGTATATTTAAGATAAGTGCAGGCTAAAACTAGCTAGAATAAATATTGCTGCCCATGGCTAATCTAAGATGAATGTAGGCTATTGTAAGACTGATGCACTTTCCCATATCAAGCTTGGTTTTTCATTCCTTAGCCTGCTTGTGCCTTAGTTTATTTGTGCCCTAGATTGGTTAGATAGATTTGGAGCTGGAGGAAGTTGGGAGAGTTGGCGCCAGAAACAGGCTGGCAACAACAGTGATTCAGGTGAGTTTTCATGATCAAATTATCATATCAATATTGTACAGATAGCAAATG
This sequence comes from Lepas anatifera, assembly GCA_034440635.1. Taxonomy (NCBI): domain Eukaryota; kingdom Metazoa; phylum Arthropoda; class Thecostraca; family Lepadidae; genus Lepas; species Lepas anatifera. The sequence continues at coordinate 84,338 of JAOTON010000760.1, forward strand.
TGTGCTAATGCAGTCCTCCACAAAGTGTTAACACCCACACTGGAGAGGGGCCTGGCACTAACGTGCACTGGAGGGGGCCGAGTAGACCTCCTTCTTATCTCAGAAAATCACAGCAAATCTCAGAAAGAAATAGACTTCGAAAAACGCTGGTTGGGGGGTGTGGTGCTTACTACCAGTAGTGGTACGCAACACACTGGACCTGAACTGCATGGAGTTAAAGCAGGATTTTGACTACACTGGATCTTTCTTTGGTATGTGAATTCCAATACCTCTGTACCTATTAGGGCAATAGACATAATTTTACATCAATGCAGGCTAGTTGCCTCAGAGTTTTTACTGCAAAAAGGAATGACCAGGCAGGTAATGATCGTGAGTGGGATGCAGATTTTAAGCATTTGATGTGCTTATAAAAATGCTACCTAAGGTCCACTTTACCAACACATTTTAGGTAGATTCAAATACTATGTTGACATTGACATTTTTCCCTTTTGTTGATATGTGAGATAGAAGTTGAGTGGGGGGGAAAGCTGTGGTTAGGGTTCCCAATTGTGTGTACATGTACGCTCCCATTAATAAGTATGTTCCCAATAATGACTATTTTCATGATAATTGCTACATGTAATCATGTGGAAAAGTACCATAATTGGAAACACTCCTTTCAAAAATGGAAACTTCTTCAAAAAAGGAAATGCATGTCATTGGGGGAAACTGCAGTCAGAGTTGCCAATAATAGTTATGACCCCAATACTGGAAAAATGACCCATAATTGGAAATTTTCCTTCCAAAAACAAAAGCATGATCTATAAAGGAAAACTTACTACTTTCATGCTGTAATGGTTTGGTGCTAGAACCTTGTCTGCTGCAAAAAGTAAGGGACAGGTAGAGGACATTCAGTATATTGGAAATAGTATTCAAGTATACAATTATTATTTCCAGCTCTGTGTGACAGAGGAGGCATACGTCGCATTGAGTTTGTGACAGCCAGCATACTTTCTGCACCTCTGAGCCCAGGGAACATCAGCAGACCGATGAGTTTGAAATCTCCACAATATGATAAGGTCATTAGGGTCTACAAATCTAATATCTCGGAATTTTAATATTGTTGACCTAAGTTGGGGTCAATTTTTTGGTCACCCCATTATAAGTCAATGGTGAAAAATAGAATGGGCTCGTTTTCAGAAAACGCTGGATAAATAAAGCTGAAAATCCTCAAACCGTCTATTCTTACCACGATCCTGACCATAAACTTGAGTTTTTGAGCATCTGACCTCTCAAAGGTCATTTCAGGTCACGGGAGCAAAAAGTGATTGTTTTGCCAATAATTTCTCACTGAATTGAGATAAAGCTCCCATTTTGCTTGCATTGTGCTTATATTGTCACGGGAAGTCGATTGATATGCCGCATGACCATACCAGGTCACTCTGTGGCCCTGACCATTTGACCTAACAAGGTCATATTATACATCATTAGATTCACCGCGATGAGAGAAATCCAATGATGCATAAAGATGTGCTTTAGCTCCCTTGAGGGCAGATCTAGAGAGAGAAACGTACACTGCTCTGTTGTAAGCCTATGGAAAATTATTTGGCCTATGCTGACCTTAATATTGACCTGATATAAAAATGCTTCATATAAAACGTTTTCAAGATGTTCCCTGGCCTCTCCCCTCGAATCCGGAAATGTAAAAAACACTGAAGATTGTATATTCGGTTAGAGGTACCAATATATTTTAGGTTAGAGGTACCAATATGGTTGTTGTCACGACATCCAATCTTATTTTTAACGATTCATTCTAAAAGGCATTTTTGTGTGAAGCTCAATTCGAGGTCTGGCTATACTAGGACTGAGAATTTTTGATATTTACTCCACGATTCTGATGAAGGGCTGTGCCCGAATATACAATCTTCAGTGTTTTTTACATTTCCGGATTCGAGGGGAGAGGCCAGGGAACATCTTAACAACTCATCATCATGCTCCTCGCCGCAGCACTTAAAAACTTATCAACGTTTAAAACGTTTTCGTCTTTTCAAGAGCTTTCGAGCACCCAGGGGTCTAAAAAAGTGAGCTTGTGGTCGCCGACTAAAATCCAAGCTTCTTCGATGGTCGCCGAACCTAATGCTACATGTATTACAAAATCGGTCTTAAAAGTGGTATAAATATGGCTATAGGGAAGCACTGGCGAGTGCAAGGGGGATGGTTCCAATAAGATATAGATATAAAAAAACCTATAAAATATAGATCGAGTTTCTCGATATCGATGACCTAAGCCAGAATCAAGTCATTACCTAAGTGATTTCATGAGATTATAATTCAGTATTAAAGTCAAAGTTATGATCTGAAAGCAACAAAACTATACATGCTGGCCCTTAACCCTAGCCCCGGTGACCAGCATGAATCACCTATGAACCCCCCCTGGTGGAAGGGTGTTAAAAATGACACCCTCGATCTCGGAAACAAAGAAAGAAGCGGAAAAAGCGATCGAAAGGTCACCGGAAATGCAATCGGCGTTACTCCTGGAATTTTTGCGTAAGGTCAATACTGTGGTCACCAGAGGGGAAAAATTCATATACGTCAAAATGTATCAAATGCAGTGCTCTATAAAACCTTGCTTATCTCCGTACGCAAAATAGCCGGAACCACTTTCTCAACGCTATTCGACAGAGCCCGACCAGCTCTTTCACTAAGGCAACATCCATTTTCATATCAGGTCAAAGGCTAGGGCGCAACAGGACACTGAATATTGGAGATGTTATCACGTAGCTTCAAGTTATAATAGGAAGAACGCTTCGCTTTCAGCGTGATATGTCGGACCTAAAAGCCAATGTTGGAAAGTGATCAGTCATTTATACGCACTACGCAGTCATGAATACGTATCGATAGTGCCCACTGAGCTTAGGTTAAGTCTGTTTGGAGGTCAATCGAGGTCAAAGATGATACGCTGTCCGTACACAAGGGCAATCAAATGGGCGCCGAAAGCTGTGGGACGGGGTACCTACGCATCCCCCTGTTGGCCAACCAGGGGGACATCCCCCAAAATTTTCGGTTCATCGTTAATAATGCTGTCAGGTACCAAATATGCTCACAATTCCCCTGCCCCGGCCAGCACCAGCCCGGGTCCGTTCCCCTGTAAAAATTCCGTGGCAGCACCCCTGGGCATTAAAATTTTCGCCCATTACTTCTATACCAAGCAAGATACAACCATGATTGATTCACCATTGTTGTTCTCTCATCAATAATGGTTTTATTTTGCGTCCATCCATGTGAAAAATTGTTAGGCCTTATCTTGGAGACAAATAAAAGGGTTTGCAGCACCTTAAAAAAGAGCCTCAGGAACAGTTCTGATGTTTCATTTAACTAGAGAAAAAACATTTTTCATGTACATACATGCATCATGAAATACTTGTCATTCTTCACCTTGAGGCGCCACAAATCAGATAAATTCATGTAACATTTCAAATAAATAATTCAAACATTATTCATTGGCAACATTTCCTCAGAAGTACAGTGGAAAATATAAACCATTGCTAAGATGAGGCCCAATTTTTGCTCCATTGTTGAACATGGTTCTACTCAAAGCAATAGCAATGCTGTCTCTTGGGAATAACCTTATTTTCTTTGCATGACATCATTCCCATGATAACTATTTCCAAAGCTCTTAATTGATGCATTTTAGCATTAATAATCAGGACTGAAAAAGTTTCCAGAATAGTTGCTGATGACCCATTTGGACCAGGATTGGGTACTGAGAAGAACAGTTTGCATTTCAGCAACCTGTTCTTTTGTGGTGGACACAATCTGTGATATTTCTACTGTACCTCTGTGGCAGTGCTTCCATAGTTCATCCATGCTAGAGAAAACAAAACGAGTCAACTTTCTTGTGACAAAAATACAAGATATTATCAGAAACTTGGATGCATATAATCAATCAGTTAAAAACATACACACACACCCTGATCACCCAGTGTGCATCCATCTGTGCAAAAGACACAGCTTATTCTATGTTTGGCAGACTTGGATTGGACCATTGTCCTTGCAGTGGAGTCTTCTGGCAAATTGGAAATGGTTTCTCACATCTTTGTGCTGTGCAGGAATGCACATTTATATCCCTTATGGGGTACCAATGCAAAATGATGGATCTAGGATTTTAGTAGGGGGCAGCCCTCTGAGATTGCATCCTGTCAACCAAAAGGGCACACTTTACCCAAAAGGGTGGCTATCGTCATCAATCAGTGGGAGAAAACTGTAATTGGTGTGACTTCAAAATGGTAACAGTGCCATAAATGGGAATGCTTGACCCATAGATGGGAACACCCATTCCCAATTATGGGAATGCTTGAGACCATTTTCCAGAACAAAATTTTGGGCCATGAAACAAACTTTTCGTCTTTCTACCTGGCTTATTTCTGTTCTTCAAATTTTAGAGGGCATTTATCTTTCAAACAGAAACAGGAAATCATACTTTATACCCTGCTTCAAATATTGAAGCTCAACATGTTTATTATGATCATTCACATGTCTTGGTGCATCTGTGTAAATAAAACACTAGTCATATACAAAATCAATTAATAGATATCTAGAAAAACAACAAAAAGTTTTTAAATATTTGATTTATATTGCCACTTGAGATAATAATATATACCGACCAAGACATATGGCCATACAGAACATGATGCGAGCCAACCTAGCATAACAAAACCTGTTTTCAGCACCTTTAATGCCATTTTACACAACTTCTAAACTTCAAAGCTCCATCTGTAGCCCCATCATTTGTATTCTAGTGGTGGGGGGCAGTAGCAAGGTATTTTCTGCCTCGCAGATCTGGTTTAATGTTTTGGGGTACCCTTTTCTTCAGGCCGCCCTGAATCCTTTCAAACTTACAGGGTCCTGAACTCGAGTTCAGGGATCCCTGGGACCTGTCACTGCTGTGGCACCCCAAATGGAAGCTCATGTTAATTTCTGTGCCTACTAAGAGCATCCTAAAAAAATTCCCTATTTCTCATTTCAGGGACTTTAAAATTGTTAAATAACAGGCCTACTTGGTCACCCAGTTATATGTCCAGCTATAAGGCAAGAACATGGTGGTATCAAAAATAGTATACTTGTAATGGATAGTCTCATAATTAGGCACCACAAAAATCGTTCAGAATATCCACGCCCTTGGGAATGTGTGACTATAGAACAATGTTTACGATGACATTTCAGTGTGATTGTGGTTGGAAAGAGTTTAAACATGCACCACTGGTATTCAAGTTTTTTCCTTCTGAGACTTTTCGCGGTAAAGCAAAACAAGGAAACATCATTGCAAGTAGACTCCAAAACCCACCTAGATTGCACGGACCGTCTATGATAAACGCACATCTTGATTTAACCCCTTGGATTTAACAAATTGAACACCAGTCGTCAAAAGCGGCGCCCACCAACAAGAATACAAAAATATTAGCGGCAGCCCACGCCGCGCTCGTTCTGACGGCCGCACACACCGAAAATGTACCAGGGCGACCACCTGCGACCAGGCAACCACGCAAGTCGGCGGTTTCGGCCGACTCGGTCTCCCATTGGTCGCCTATTGAAAAAAATGAAAATCACCGACTTGGTACCGACTCGTGACGGATTTTAGTACATTCTAGTTTGAACTTAAAAATAATACATAGATACGGTATAAGGAGATGGCATTAGCTAAGGTACCAGGTAATTTCAGTCGCTTTTCATAAAATTGGAACCAAAAATTGTAATAAGAAGAAACATAACTAGCAAAGATTAGCAGCAACTAAGGGCGGTGATGATGCCAGATGTAATCGGCCAAAGATGCCCCGTTGTAGCCAAGCTGTCTTTCAGAAACGCCAAACAAGCCGGGAAACGAAGGCTAACTTGGCTCTTTGTTGAAGTAGATTCTGCCCATTCTTGGCTAAAGGAACTGGCAGACTTCATCCAATAGATTTTTATGGGCACTGGGTGTATTACGATGACGCGTGGAGACAGTGGAGAGGGTAAGCATATTTAGAAGCAGGAGCGGATGGTGAAAGCTAAAATCATGGGAAAACAGATGGAATCAGAGTTTGAGACGGTTGCTGGGTCGCCAACTAAAAGATGATAGGGTCGCCGACGGCGTAGGTAGATCGGCAAGTTTTTAGACCCCTGCGAGCACCACCCGTAATTTTCCTTTAGCTTTCGTAGGGAACAAGATACGGAGGGGGGCCAACCTTAAGATTTTGAGAAAATTGGGTGAATTGATCGATGATTAAGTGTGCAAAGTACGGCGGTGCGTCGCGCCGCTGTTTTTTTCGTGCCACCGGAAAAACCCGAAGGGGGAGGGTGTTACAATAACCCCCACCGGGCCAAGGGCTGACCTGTTATCTGTATTCTTTTTTGACCTATCGTGACCTTTTTATTGGCCTGAGCCAAAAGAAACCGATTCCTTTTCCCATTATTTCTAATGTGTTACCCACCGATCTTCGCGTTTTTCTCGCTATCTCCAATAGTAGCTCAGGTCAGGAGGAGTGTAAACCCTCAATCGGGTGTATGCCTGGTCGAATCCTAATCCTGACATGGCCTGCAATAGGTTCACAGCCACTTTGCGTCCTCAGAATTCATAAGTTATGTGTTTAGCTTCCATGTCAGTGTCTGGGGGGAGATTTGAAGACATTCTGGGGATAAATATGGTGTAGAGGAGTTATCAATATTCCGACTAGATTTCTTAAAGGGACATTGTCGCAAAAATTTTTATTGGCTAGATCAAAAGGTTACAAAAAGTTGTTTCAGAAGTCATATTCTCATTTTTGCAAATTCAGGCTCAAAATGCCTGAAAATCGGCCTCAAAGTCAACATTTATAGACGACTTTACCGAGTCCTTATGGTAACGATAAAGTGACGTAGACTCGGCTATAGCTATCAATTTATATATGAAAACATGTCAAACATTTCTTTTAAAGCAGTTCAATAGCTAAAACCTATAACATCAAAAATTATTCTATGAAAATATATTTCCAAAACGCTTTTGAAAGAGAAATAGAGGACTTTAAAGAAATACCATCAACCAATCAGAAGCCCAGTCCTTATAGGATCTGGTCACGTGGGCTTATCTTACATCAATGTGATGTCATCATGGCTATCAATGAACTATCGATATTCACCATTTCAAAAACCGCGGCAAACGCGAAGATATGAATACAAATTCTATAATAACACTAATTAGCGCTGCGGTCAGGCCCGAATACCCTAAAGATTATAATTAATAATTGTTCGTTATTGCATGATTGCATTGCAGCTAAAATGATACAATAAAAAGATACGGGTAGTGCGATCCAGAAGAGCCTCCTTTGAGGCATGAAGAAAGCTTTGGGTGGTTTTTTCGGACGAGGAGATTGTCGCCTCTCCGGTCTCGTGGATCAACATATCGTCGGTAATCTGCACGTAGAATATTTTGAGCCTTTGATGTGGTCAATTGAGATTTTCTTAGAGGTAAAAAATCTATGCGTGAAAAGTTAATGAAACAATTTGAATTTATGCCATCCATCTTTGCTGGCCACCAATGCTTATTGAGGTTTTGTTTAGTGAGTGTAGTGAGTTAGTCAAACACTAATCCTATCAAGTATGGGCAATGCATTTAATGTTTCTGTTCTGCATTAATTAGGTTCATGAAGTTGCCAAAAAGCATATTGTATGCTTAATTGATAACTATTCATTTTGGCCCACTGTTATAGCTGTGGTCTCGTTTCGTCTGTCAACACCAATCAGCGAGCAGCATTGAGGCCCAGTCTGCAAAGTATGGCAGCAGGCTAGATGAGTCACACCAGCCACCTAAAATCATTGCACTGCCAGACACCAAAAATTCACACCAAACTGCTATATACCATAGAGAAAAATGCACCCTTTCCTACCCACACAATGCAATGCTACCTCTTGTATTAGTTAGTTAAATACTTGTTATAAGGTCCCCTCCTGTGTCTTTATAACCATTCAGCCATTATTTGTTTGGTTTTCAGTGTCACCTTCCTTGCACCAGTCTGCGAAATTCACACCAGGTTGATGAACTTCGCACCACTCACTCTTGTCTCCTAGGGCACTCACCCTGACGAGATCTCGTTGAAAATGCCATACTTTGCACACTGGATTGAGTCTATGTCACATGGCTATAGCCTCTCCCTGAGAACCAATCTTAGAACCAATCTTAGATTTACAGGCTGGCTACCTGCTGTGGTGCTGCTGTAAAAACAGTAACAGCACAACAGTGGTAGCATACTTTTTTTTGATTGGTAGATAAGTATTCTGGTTCATTTTTGTCTGATTAGCCATAGCACATACTAGAGACAGTTGTGGTATTTCTTTTCTAGAGGAGAGGCTCTAGGGCTCGCGGACAAGGCTGTGCTGGCAGACGGAACAAGGCTTAAGAGCAGTGTCAATGCCAAAAAGTCCTCATTTTATTGTTGCACAGGTGAACTTGTGTACCAAAATAGGTGAAAATTATTTGGTGATGGCAATTCTCCAATGATTATTTAAGCATATTATTTTTGAATTGCCCATATTCCCTCTCTTTTTGGTCTAACTTTATATTTACAATATTTGTGCACTCTAGTAAAAGTCTATATCAAGCTTGTAATTTGAATTACAAATTTCTACCTGTTACAAATACTGGCTCTGCACAATGTGTGCATGCTAGTGCATTTGCTGCTTAGCTTACCTTCTTTTAAGTATGAAAATGTTTTTGATTAATTTTACAGATTGAAACAGATTTTCCATTTATTTTGGTACCATACAGTACATAGTAGTCCGTGTACTCCTATCTACTTATCAGATCCATTTACTCATATTTCAAGTGCTACTGTTTGTTTCCAGACATGAAAGTGACTGTAGCATGAATTCATCCATCTGCCCTCAGAAAATGCCCATCTGCATTCATGCCCATCTGCAGATGAATTCATCCATCTGCCCTCTGAAAATGCCCATCTGCATGCTTTTTATAATTGATATTAAAAATGAACTGAAGGAAAACTAGGATAAGATGTATTATGATTTGAAACACTAGGAGTGTACCCAATACAACAATATAATTGTGAACAAAGAGTATGGATAGTCATGTAGGAATGACAGGGGGGCAGTCTTGGTCGATGCAATTTTTTGTGTTTTCCTGGAAGAATATATGAAAGATTAGGCGGGTCGCTTCAAAGAGAAAATTTGTTTACTAGAAAACCTGTCTTTTGTAGCTGCTGTGTATCATCAAGCTATCGTCCCAATGAACCAGCTTGTGTATGATCATTTTGTTTGTTAGTTTGAATGGGATGAACCCAATCAGACCGATTCTCCCATAGACCTGAAATTTGGAATATTTGTTTCCTATTGTGGGCCAGTGTTGAAATAATGTATTGTAATTTATAAAAAACATGAATTTGCATGGTTCCACCTGACCCCTCCACAAACCCATGACCCAGACTATAGATCGTCTTTGGGGATGTCTTTGTTCTTGAATATATATATATATATATTGCATATGTTTAAAACAAGATTCAGTGATATCTTGTTTGCTTTCATTGTGGGCTTGTGATATTTTATTTGTACCCTTTATTTGGTCCCATTTGTTCCTGCTGTGAAAATATCTTTTAATTTAAGAAGAGCCTAGCCATGTATGTGCGTAAGTGGTGTTTATCGCGGTATATTGAGGCAAATCCTCTGAGGACCTCAGTAAAACATGCCATTAAAGTATTTTTTAGCCTAAAGGTAAGAAAATTAGTCATGCAAAGGGTCTTTATAGTAAAAAACCAAGTGGTCAGATTTTGTTGGTGGTCGTACGAGCGAAAGTCGGCGAAAATAATAAGTGACACCTCTGTGCTCAGACCATTGCGGTGAACATTTTATCAAACCGTGTAGCACTTATTGTGGACAGATGCAAAATCTGTTATGCTTTTGATGTACACTCAGTATTTGGTTTGCTCCCAGCCTTCTTAGAGTGCACTTCAAGGACTGGAAGCTAGGAGCTGCATACCCACTGGTGGTTTCAGGGAAAATTTACTTTCCTCCCAAACTCTGCGATTTTCACCGACCTTTAAAAAATGTGTATTCACGATTTTGGACCCTGTCCTCCCCTCCCCCCCACAAAAAACATTGGCCTGGATCCGTCACTGACGTACTGAGTTATATCCTCTAGTCCACGTTGCACTCGGAAGACTGCTCGTTGGGGACTCGCAGACTTGATTGTTGCACGCGTTTCTCACCTGCCGAGGGTTATCACTCGCTTGTAATTTCCTGGTAGGTTATATTTTCTCATGTTTTTGTGAGATTGAATATAAGCCTCATTGATCAACTGATATCTGCTGGTTTTTAAAAGTAGATGAATTTTGCATTGCGTAGCCGAGGAGCATGATTATAAATTGGTAAGATGTTTCATGGCTTTGCCTCTCGAATTCTTGACGCAAAATGGAGCCTGTGATTACACTGTGATCACATATTCGGGCACAGCCCCTCGTCAGAATCCTCATAATACAATAAGCGAAAACTTTTGGTCATAGTGTGACCAAGGCTTGAAATTTAGATCTGATTTGGAAATCGAATGCTGGAATAATGCAGTTCAGTACTGGAATATTCAAATATTGGAACTCGATTCGAGGTTATCCTAGCACTCTGACTAAAAATGTATGTGTTCACCTATTATATTATGATAATTTTGGTGAAGGGATGTACCTGAATATTTATCAGTGTATTAGCCCCATTTTGGAACTATGATTCGAGGAGGCTGGTCATGAAATATCTTATCAACGTAGATAATCTAATAAACAATCTAATAAAAATAACGGTTAATATACTATTTTATATAATGATATGACGTTATATGAAGTGCTTCTGGAATTGTTTGTTCTATTATGAGAAAGGACCGTTTCCGAACTCCGAAGTATTAAAAATAAACGCTTATTATTTTCATAAACAAATGTCACTCATGAGGGTAGCAGCTTGCTTGTCTTAAAGCTGCGATGCGTCTTCTTAGGTTTAGACTCGGTGACTACCAATGTTAAGATTAATTATAGAATCCTTTTTATTTAATACGAACTGTTCCAGGCTATAATTTTGAGGTATATTTTCTTGATGTGCCCTGATCAGAAACTAACTCAACTTGAAGTAAAAAACAATGTATTCTTAAATCTTGTATATCTATATACGAAAAAAATTAGGAAGAGCTACCACCACGGACAGAGGAGTGAGATGGTCAGTCCATCTCCAACCTACAACACACAACAAACGTTCCCCCTGAAACAAAAAGTGATCAGGTTTGGGTTCGTGGTGCGTTCCACGCTTTTGTGAGTTCATCCAAGGATCGTGGTGGCTGCTCTCTGGTTCCCCAGTTCTGACGCATATCAAGAGTTATTCTTCCGTATCACATTCAGCTATTCTCCGGTTCTCTAGACTACGTGTTTTTATATTCTCCGGAGACCAAAGAATTACAATTATATCACAGATTTAGATGTCGACGGACACATTTAATCTGATTGATTGATTGAGTGTTCCGGCCATATGGGAGGGGGGCGCCCCTGCAGGCGCCCCAACCGCCGCAGGAACATCGCCAGCCGTCGTGGGTCCGCCAGCGCTTCCCAGATGGGCGGGTCGTCCCGTCCAAATATGTCCCAGCGCAGGTCAGCGCACGCAGGGCACCGGGTCAGAAAGTGGTGGAGGATCTCGTCCTCTCTATCGTCGCATTCCTGTAACGTGGCCTCCGGGTTCAGGCCGATCCTCTTTCGGTAGCTGCACAGGAGAAGGGAGTGGCCAATGCGCAGGCGCTCCACCTCCACACTCTCCTGCCGTGAAAGGCCCAGGCGGTCTTTCAGGGTGGTCCGCCCTGGGAGACCGCCACATTTAATCTCGAACACGTTTTATCTCGTACGGATTAACGTTTTATCTCGTTGTTTTACCAGATTAACACGCGCATCGACGGGGCTCTGAGCCACCTTCGCTTTGACAGGGGGCGCGGGTACCCCCTAAAATCTCCAGAACCACGGTAGGTAGTGAAAAATGGTAAACGGCTTTGGGTAGCCCATACGCTTCTCCATCGAAATATTTTAACCATTTTGTCAGGTCACTTCAATCGGATGAGTTCACTTTGTTCCGACTTATGTTGTCTTAAACTTTGAGGTCAGGTCACTTGACCTGTACTGGTGACCTGACCTGAGATGACCTAACCTTAAAATTTTGACAAAAGTTGTAAAAATGATGAGAGAAGGTATGTCAAAATTTTTAACCCGAGTTTATTTTTAACCCGAGTGTGTTAAGTACCTACCTAATAAATGTGTGATGGCTTAAATTCCGTGGCGGCGCCCCTGCCTAGTTTTCTTTGCCTAGTGTTAGGAGTGTATGTTTTACCATGTACTGCGTTTTTACTGTTAATATACGCGTATGGATACCAGTGCGGCGGCGCTATGCGCCGCCGTTTTTATGTTCTTTCCGAAAAACCAGACGGGGGGCGGGTACCCGCCTCCCGTCAGTGCGCGTGTTAACCCGCGCCCCACCGGGGTCCGGCGTCACCTTAGCCCCACCGGGGGCCATCGATGGCCCCCTCTAACTCCGAAAATATGGGCGTTAGCGCAAATCTGCAAAGTGCACTAGAAAGCTCGCGTGAATTCAGTAAGAAATTACTTCACATGTTTTAATGTTCAGGTCAATGGTTTGACCTCCAGAGGTCAAATTAGGTCAAGATCGGCTATTTTCACTCAAATATGCAATGCTTAAGCAAACTGGGCATAACTCTTATGCCCTTAGAGCTTTTGAGGTGTGGGAAAGTACATTTGATAGGAAATTGCCAGTACTTTTTCTGCTATGGAAACGTAAAGACCTCCCGCCAGTAGTTTGACCTCCAGAGGTCACCTCGTGACCTAGTATGACCTGAGGTCACGAAAGGTCAGAAAGTGACCTTGCCGTATATCAAATGAAAGCCAATGACGAGACAAACACGATGGTGTTTGTTTCAGCGCTCTAGCTTATACAGGTCAAAGTTATTGTCAAAATACTGTTTTTGACCCCTGATGACCTTGGATGACCTTGGATGACCTTGGGGATGTCAAAGGGCAAATATGGCCCCTGGAATCCGTGAAAGGGTGTCCAAAAACGCTTTTCTGATCAAGCTGAGCATTTTCAATCGTTTTTGTGACTTTTAGATCATAAGACAGCTTTTCCCATGCTTTTTCAATGGGAGAGGTCACCTCGTGACCTGACCTCAGGGCACGAAATCGAAAAAATCCCGGATATACACCTTGTAGACCCTGGAGGGGTCATAAAGTGTAGGAAGTTTCAAATCGATCGACTCCGGAATGTAGCTATTACAGAGCTCTAAAGCTGAAGTGAGGTGACCTTGGTTGAACTCGTCTGGTGACCTGACCTTGGGTGACCCGGGGTAAAAAATTTCAGGGATGGTGGGAAAATGATGCAGTGAGAGGTAGAGCCCTCAACCATGGTGCTGCGCCTCATCGTCTTTCTGCTATCCCGGAAAAAACCTTAGGGGGGCCATCGATGGCCCCCGGTGGGGCGAGGGTTAAACGATTAATTAAGCTCGAGACACATTAATCTCGAGATTAACACATATAATCTCGAAGAGCCACCCCTGCTTTTTATTGAGCCGGTTTCTGGTTCTTGGTTTGCACGAAAACCGGTCAGCCTTCAAGAATGGCCTTCAGCAAAGGACACAAAAGACATTTTCGAACGGCGAACAGCGTGTCCCGCTGGTCAGAAAACAGGGGAACTGGTCTCCAATAGAGGGAAATCCGACGGATTGAGAACCATTGCAGGGAGCTGGAGACAAGCCGGTTCCAGTTTGGTACGCCGATCAGATTAGAAAAATATTTGGGGCTAATATTCCCTTTCCCTCAACTACCCGGACGGAGGGATAACCAGAAGAAATTGTCCTTAGAATATTTACTTCATCCCATAGGAGGATCCAGGAGGGCAAAGGGGGCACGTGCCCCCCTCCCCTCTCTGATTAACTTTAGGTGAACCCTAAAATTTCGCGTCTCATCCCCTCCCCCAGGATGCGAAAATCAGCGCACACTGATAGGATTTAGCGTCCATCTGATAGGTTTTGCCGGTCAAAGGTGGCGCCCCCCCGGTCCGGATGGTGCCCTCCCCGGAAGTTACCCCCCCGATCGGCAATCATGGATCCGACTATGCTTCATCCATTAGTACGCATGAACAAACAAGAAGAAAATCAGAAAAATTGTTTTTACCGTAAAAACTTCCACGACCTAGATTCGAACCTGTATTACCCGTGTGAGAGTCGGGAATGGAGGCCACTATACCATCCCCGCTGTACGACACCTGCCCGATTTTAAAACTTTCCTGATTAGTTTTCTCAAGCCGAATGTTTTGGACAATTTAATCTAATATTTGTATTTTTTAAGGGTTAATAAAAATAAATTGAATACGAATACAGCATAAAAATATTTTCTACCCCCAAAAAATCATTTATAGAACTTAAAACTTTGATTGATAGAATAGAGGTGAAGAGCAGGTTACAGCCTATTATTGATATTGTTAGCAAATTTGAGTAATTGTTGAGTGGCCTCCAAAAATTTAGCTGAAGTTAAAGAAATGATTGATAGTACCAGAATCAGGATTTTTCAAATATTAAGAAACCATAATAAAAATTTTTGCGACAATGTCCCTTTAAAGGGAGTGTCCCACTTTTATAACGTGTTTTGAACTGAGATAGCAGTTTTGTAGAGCAGGTGCAGGAATCACTTTTGGCATATTTAGTTTTACTCAAAGCTCTCTATATAAAATTTCCGCACACTTTAAACATCAAAATAAAGGGGCCTATTGGCTTATTTCAAACCCTAAAGGAATACCTTCTATATGGTTGCAACAATCTGATTGGTCCTTAGGCCTGAGCCCCGCCCACTAGCGGGAAATGTCATGCTAACCAGTGAGCCAGCTTGCGATATGCCTGTTTGAAGGTGCGACCAAGATGGCGCAACACATGCGTTTCCTTCGGGCACAACTGGTCCAACAATAAGCATTACAAGTCCAGCTATTTAGAGAAGAAATACATCAATCAATCAATCAATTTTTTATTTCATTTTCCATATAGACAGGTGAAGAGGCAAAGGACATGAACAGCAGATAAGAAACATGAGAGAGGCAAGCAATAGTCATACAGTACAGCACAAGGTGAGTATGTTGTGATATTAGTATGTTATGAGATTAGGACAAATAATAATGCTGGTCAGTAGAAATAACACAAAAACAAAGCAGAAAAACAAAAGAGAGAAGCAATACAAAATAAAATGAGCAGACAGATCATCCAAAACGTGCCTAACAAAACAATTAAAATGACAGAAAAACTAACCAATTATAATTATATGTTTGATTGAAGTTGTGGGCCCACTAAAATAAAGGATTGATTGAAGTTGTGGGCCCACATCTGCCAAATTTAGGCACTTGATTAGTTTAATCATGCTTCTAACCCTATTAACTTGCAATATCTGCAGAAAATAATACAACTGAAGAAATTTTTGGGCAAAACATCAAATTTTTTTGAGTGGTCTCCTAATATTTTGCTTTAATTACCACTAACATCATTATAAATCACTACTGTGTGCTGTAAGTAGGGTAAGTGCTTCCCTTCGTATTGATGTACGAGTCAACTCTATTGTGATTGTGTTCCCGAACACAATACAGGAAGAAGAGTAGGCGGGTTCAAGGCCATACATACCGGCGGGTTGGGCAAGGTGCCAAGTATGTGGACGAGGATTGAATTTTCTGGCTTTGGGAATTGGGAATTAAGTGCTGTAATCCCATTAAAAGACAAGACTAGTGCCTCTTTGTACTTATCGCTTGGTCTTCCTGAGAAAGGCCGAGTGAAGACTCCAATCGAGCTCGTCAAAGAACGAAGACAGCAGGTCATTATGGCTTCCAAGGATTTTCAACAATTATAGGTTATGTACGGTTAGCCAACAATACTTGAAATACGATTCAAAGCTAGTCAAACTGTATATTGGATCTAATGCATTTGTATCTCACTTCAAAACTGATAATGAAATTACCAAATTCCCTCTAATATGTTAGAGGTAGGTACTTTTTCTTTGCACTTTATTTATTTCAGGGAGATTATTCTGTTAAGTAAGGTTACATTGACAACTTAATTATTTTATTTCACAATTCCTCAAATATTGACTGGGAGGTTAAGAATGGTGCAGACTCTTTCCTGAACATGTCCTCGGTGGAGAAACTTATTCATATACGAGTCTGCAAAGTATGGCAGCAGGCCAGATGAGTCGCACCAGCCATCTAAAATTCTCACATCACCAGTCTCCAAAAATTAACACCAATCTGCCACATATCAGGGAGAAAAATGTACCCATTCCTACCCAAAAGTTGCAATGTTACCTTTATTATTAGTTAGTTAATTAAGGATGTTTTATAAGGCCCTCTTCTGTGTCATAATAACCATTCAGCCATTATTTGTTGGTTTAAGTGTCGCATTCCTCACACCAGTCTCACAAATTTGCACAGGATTGATAAAATTTACACCACTTGCTCCTGGCTCCAAGGGCATTCACACCAACAAGATCTCATAAAAATGCCATACCTTGCACACTGGTTCAGATAGATCGATATATTAAGGCTCATTCCTATGTCTTTATAACCATTTTGACATTATTTGTTTGGTTTCCAGTGTCACCTTCCTCGCCTAAGTCTCACAAATTCACACCAGGTTGATAACATTCGCACCACATGCTCCTGTCTCCAAGGGCACTCGCACTGACGAGATCTCGTTGAAAATGCCATACTTTGCACACTGGCAGATGGGTGTGAATTTTAGGGGGCTGACAATGTGGCTGAGAGTTTGAGATGGCTGATGCAACTTCTCTGGCTTGCTGTCAGACTTTGCAGACTGGTGCAGACCCCGTTCAAGTTGTTTGGCAGCATTACGTCATCATGGCTGGAGATGCACTACAGTTACTATGCAGGGCATTGGAGAAATTGCACTTTTTCGAAGCTCTAAATAACCTGTTTTAGAACTGTATCAACAAAACTTATATGGTTGAACATAAAGCTAAAAGATTTTTATTTGTGAAACCATCAGACGTTTTGCAAAAACTCCAGTGAAGAATATTATTTTTACAAAATTTCCAGAGCGTGTCAAAATAAGGACATGTTCAGCACTAACAGCTGTTTGCAGTAAGACTAATCTCGATTTTGATTGGCTGTTGATTTCTGACCTTTGATTGGCTGTTGGTGGTACCTGCAGCAGAAGACAATGAACACCGGTGATCTCTTGAGCGAAGGTAAATTTATTTCTCTCGGCTATTAGGTAGGCCTGAGTTGATCAAATAAATGCATGCCCGTTCAACAAATTCTTTGAAGTGTTATAATTTTTTTCATTAGATGTACGTAAAATACGCTGCTCGCCGTTGCGATCAAGGTTACTGTCAAATAGGTGAAACAAGTTGATTTCGATTTATACTAGACTGGTGCCAAATATGCCCAAACTTGGTATGTTTCAGCTGATCCTTCCAAAAATTTAGTAGAATCTCCTATAACTTAGTAGGAAAGGGCAGTGACGTCACCATGGGAGGACTATATTTAGTAGGAAACTTGGTTGTACCCGTAGTTAAAGTACCCTGGACTGGTGCACTTTACTATAGGGGAAAGTGTGTATTGCACCCCCTTACTAATTGGGCCCCCCTTATAACAAAGAAAGATAGTAGTGGAAGTTTGTTTCGGGCAGATTATGTTTTGGGCAGATTAATCCAGTTCCCCTACTCGCTCTGCCAGTCGTGTTTTTATGATCTCTTGCTGGTGCTTGTCTCCCTTCTAAGCCTGGTGTGAGTGGTGCAATTTTTAAAACATGTAAGATAGTATCTGGTACCAACAACATTCTGGTATGCGAGAAACAAGGATAAGCACAATTTAATGTAAAATTGTGTAATTTCGCCTGACTTGCAGTTCACTCATCATAACTTTGGTGTTTAACAATGGATAACCTTGGAACATTGTAAGCAAGAAGCTGAGCTTCAACAATCACTGATAGGAAAGTGTATAAATACTGGCCTCTGCCATTTTTTTTATCAAAAGGTGGTCAAAGTTGTACTAGTGTTATTCAAATTTGTGCGAAGTAATAAGACTCTCATTTATTCATTCCACAGACAAAACTTGAGACCAATATGAACATCTTTAGGCTACACAAGGTATTTTAGAAAATGTTTCGGCAATAAGGTCACTTAAATTATAGCCCTCCTTTATATGCAATGTACATGGTAGACTCTCTCCTCCAAGAATGGTTTTGACAAGAACATCAGGTCAAAACATTTCTATTGAATAACATAAATTTGTTGGTAGTTGACTAAATTTGCTCCAATGGAGCAAAGCTGCACAGATTTATAGTTCCAAATTTACAGAGGGGATTAGGTGGGTAACAAAGAGAAATGTTTATTTGTTCTGCCCTAAAAATTCCTCCTTTCTGGTAAGGGTCAGTGCATTTTGTCCCTTGTTTGGTGCAAAATTCTCACCACTACCACCATTCCTGGGGAACCCTTGCAACAATGAGATCTTGTTAAATATGCCACACTCCATGATATGCCATACTTCAGATGGTAATCCTGACAAAAGTCATACCAGCTACCTAAAATAATTGTGATGCCAAGTACCCAAAATTGTCTGCACATGTGGAAGAAAAATAGAAAAATAGTGCTGCTTACAGTGGGTTTTATTGGTATTTTCATACATTTTTGGTTATATTTTTTCTCCAGGGCCATCCACTGTAAAGGCCATGGTTGATGTATAGTAACTTACTGCAGGATGGAATGTTTTTGTTCCCTTTTCATATGGTGTATGTAGAACAGCAAGCTGATCATAACCTTAGAATTGGTCCTATCCAATGTCTTATTTAGCCCCAGCCTCTGTGAGATTGTGATTGTTTTAAACTCCACATACGCTGCTCTCTTTTCTTCCTCTCTACATACATCTCCTCTCTATTCTTTCACTCTTCCTCACTGGCAACCGGTCTTGTGATCACTCTTGCATTGTAAGGAACCTGTATATGAAATGAATGAGTATGGAGGGGAAAACATCCTTTATATCCTCAAATCATGGATTCTGTCAAATTAAAGTGTCAAGTGGGGTTTCTTTGTGGCATGCCATATTGCGTTCAGTTCAAAACTCACTAGAGCCTTATATTCCAGGTTTCCTGCCAGACCTGCCATAAGGAAGAAGTGGATGGCCGGCTCTAAAACAACAAAGGTGCTTGCCACCTACGGCATATGTCGCCAACACTTCAAGCTGAGTGAACCTAACCTCACCGTTTGAAGTCAACTGCAGTCCCATCAATCATGGTCAGTATGAAATGTATTCCCCTGAACCTACAAGTTTTTGTAAAATAATTTGTTTTGCTTGTTGAATATTCGTTTGTGCAGTACTTCCTGTGCTGCTTCCTTGGGTATCCTACAATCTCATCTATCCAGTGCGGAGGATATTGTGATGTAAGTTTGGTGTTTGTTGTGTACATCTGCTGGATGTTATCCCCTTTTGGCAACCCTTCTTAATGCAGTCATGCAGTCTGCTTTGGTAGCACGCTCCATCACTTCTAATTACATTATTTACATATGGAATCGGGTGCCATTAGACCCCAATTCATGTTTGTGTGTCGTGCTTCACTTTGCCATGTCTTATCCTTGTATCGTGCACATTTTTCATAACCCCACCAGTGTGGCTCCTGTGTCAACTGGAAGTGAAAAGAATGCATTGCATTCTTACTACTCTGCCATTTACCGTATGATCTGCAGCTAGCTCCCCGCTGAGCCAGCTGGAGAGGCGGGCACTCCATGCTGCCGGTGCCGGTGTCATGCCGTGGAGCCTGCTGGATCGACTGCCGACCCCCCTGTACACCGGCTCTCAGCCTGTCGAGGGCACCAGCTGCCAGTCGCTTCAGGGCTCGGGCTGACAGTCCTTCCTGGACACCGGTTACCGGCCCGTCCAGGATTCCGACGAAGTCATTTGCTGGGTATGTATCCCAGCAAATATTCTTATTTACGAAAAATCCTCTCGAGTGCACTATAAGCCTGGTCTGTTGATTTGCATATATTCCAATAGCACCATTTGCTTCTCGTGCTACACTGAAAATGATTTCAGTGCTGCTGTTAACCATTTGACTTGACATAGTGACACATTTGTCCTTGCAATGATGAGAGGGCTCCAATAATGCATAGTTTTGCTTCATTTGCTCTAGTTTTACAAATTAAGAGCTAAAAATGAAATCTGATGCCCGTTTTATCACTATGTTGCTTTCTTTGATCTCGGCTGCCCTAATGTCTACCTGACATTAGGGCAGACATTTCTACCTGACCTGAAAATGTTTGGTATTGCTATTCTCCGCCGCATCAAGCCCCCATATCCTACATTGGGGTCTCCCATGGTGCTTTACCCTCAATTTAATGGGGACATCATCGGAAGAGTTTTTGTTATTAGCATGTGTCATGCACCTTAAATCTAATACACCATCTGTCATGCATATTTTTCGTTTCGTTTACTGCGCAGTTATTGACATGAGTCTCAAAACATGCTTAAGTAGACCCAAATGACCTCACAGAGGTCACAGGTCAAAACATGCTTTATATACAGAAAAAGAAACATTTTTCGGCAAATTTGCGCTTTTCCCACGCGTTTCCAATGGAGAGGTCATGACTCGTACCTGACCTTAAGTCAACAATATAAAAAATACCGAAACATAGTTTGTAGCCCCCGGTGCGCCCATTATATGAAAAAAGGTTGCAAATTGATAAATTAACGCTACTCCGAGTTCCGAGTTATGTAATCCCAAACAATTTTTTAAGTGAGGTTACTTGACCTGGCATGGTGACCTGCCCCGACATGACCCGATTTCATTTTTTAGGGAAAGTTGCCGACTTGATTAATTATAAGCTGTACCAAGTACGGTGGCGCTTGGCGCCGCCGTTTTTACGCGACGACGAAAAATATGTAGGGGGTTAGTCAGCACCCTTCCGCCCCACTGGGGGAGGGTTAAAAAGTGAAAATTCGTTGCTGAAACGCCAGAAAATGACGGTTTTATGTACGATTGCCCTTATATTTGTGTTTATAAGGCCGGGGTGGCCCAGTGGCTTCGTTGCCAGTCTACGGATCGGATAGCATGGATTGACGTGGGTTCAATCCCCACGGCGGGAAACCGCCTTCCGTGTCCGATCTAACCCGGTGGAGAAGATCCTTAAACGCCCATGCCAATACTCCCTGGAATTGGGCAAGTGTGCCTGTTGGGAGTGGCCCTAATAAAAAATAAAAATAAGTAGAAGGAGTAGAAAAAGTATTGTAACGCGCACCCTAATGCACATATGGTAGCGGTAAACTAAACCGATGAAGGAATCACTTGGAGCCAATCATCAGATTTCATTCTAGTGTTTGACGCGTAATTATGGTTTACCAAGAAACAATTGCCTTTCAGAGAGGAGCCGGCCGGAGGTCAAGTACTCGTATGACGTCTGGCATGCAGGCAAAAACCTTGCCCCCCCGTCTGCGGCAACGTGCTTCTCAAAGCTCTGCCTGCAAGCCTCTCCTACGGTGGATCACCCCGGTCAAGAACCACTTCTGGTGGTGTGCGCAGCACTTAGAGGGATCCGTCGAGAAGTTCCACGTAAGAACCGGCATCTCTAACCAGTATGCTTGCTTTCAATATATTGCAACAAAGATAAATGTTACTTGTGTGAAGTACTGTTCGAGCTAGTCGGACGATGGAGCTTAGAAACTATACTTTGAATGGGACATCTCATCTATAATACCTGGCCACATTTTCACATGCGAACTAATATGTTGTGGACCAAGGAGGAAATATATGTAAAGTAAGTCCCACCTTTGCCTTTTTAAAAGTCTTACCACAAGAAGGGCCAATTTTCGTCATACTTTTGTTTTCTAAACCGATGTATGAAACTAGGTAACCTATGGAAATTCGGGGGGCAAAAAAGGTATGTGCCCCCAACGGAAAAGCTCGAGATGAAACGTTTTACCCCCTCCCCCAAAGCGGTCGACCTCCCTTATGCCCCGACTCCTTTTTACCCTGTAGGCAAAATTTTGGGGCTTCAACTTTCACAAACAGAACCAGTTGAGTTCAGAGTAAGTATTGGGTTTGGATAGGAAAAAAGTATCTTGAGCCATTATTTTTCACTCCGTGACCTTTATTTTGCTTTTCCCCTGAAATATCCCAAATGTTACCGTCAAGGCATATTAAAGGGAATGTGGCACCTTCTCAACGTGATTTTAACTGAGATAACCAAGTTGTAAAGCAGGTCGGAAAACCCGGTACTCCATATGTCATTTGTGTTGGAACTCGATATTTCCGTGAATGATGAACCCAGAGGCCATGTGGGCGTTGCATGGCCTCTGCCATGCAACGCCCACCAGCACGTAACAAAATTAAGTAACTTCACATTGTACTTTTGTGACTAGAATGCTGATTCTGGACTTCGCATTATCCTGCAGGAAATAAAATGAGCATTCTGGACTATTCTGGACTTAACATTAACTGTCAGGACTACAACCAGCATTCTGGACTTGCATCTTGCCAACTGCATAGCCCCGCTCAAGGTTAAAGCTGTGTATGTGACGATATGTTCTCCTTTGCGGCAGGACCGTGCGCGTGTACAGCAGGGTGAGCGACGCGTTCATACTACTGCGCCCTCTGAAGGTTGCCAAGAAGCACGCTCACATCCGCCCACTGCCGGACGCTTTCTTGCAGCGACGAGCCGTAAACGTTGTGGTCGAGCCTCCGAGCCAGGAGACCGAGGGGCGGCATCCCTTCAGCCTGGTGCACCGAGCACCTGGAGCAGAGGAAACCAAGGCTGCTCTAGAGTCAGTCAGAACGGAAAGGAGCCGGTTTGGACTTTAATCTGGCGGTGTTGTGTCTGTTGGCGTCCTGCGTCTACTTAGTCTCGGACGCAGGCCCGGTGCCGTGGCTCGGGCCTGGTGCCGTGGCGCAGGGCTACCCCTGGACCCGTTGCACTCTCAGTCCGGGGTGAGGCGGTGGATGGTTACAGATTTAAATAGTGTAAAACGATTCAGATGCATGTACTTGTCGCGAGTTGCATCGTGCTTATCCTGCTGATTTGTACTGGCTCTGATGCCCATTGGAAATGTCTTCTCACACTCTCTTTGTACTCGCAGGTGTTGTGTTGGACTTTGCAGTTGTGTGAGGGTCACGGGTGTGAGTGATTTTTCGGTTCTCATTTACGTGTCACTCTCTTTGTACTCGCAGGTGTTGTGTTCTACTTTGCAGTTGTGTGAGGGTCGCGGGTGTGAGTGATTTTTCGGTTCTCATTTACGTGTCACTCTCTTTGTACTCGCAGGTGTTGTGTTCTACTTTGCAGTTGTGTGAGGGTCACGGGTGTGAGTGATTTTTCGGTTCTCATTTACATGTCACTCTCTTTGTACTCGCAGGTGTTGTTTTCTACTTTGCAGTTGTGTGAGGGTCGCGGGTGTGAGTGATTTGGCGGTTCTCATTTACGTGTCACTCTCTTTGTACTCGCAGGTGTTATGTTCTACTTTGCAGTTGTGTGAGGGTCGCGGGTGTGTGTGATTTGGCGGTTCTCATTTACGCGTTATTTTGATACACACGTTTTTATGGATGGGACAGTTTTTACCTTTACAGGATCTCGTCGGCCAGCTCCTTGTAGCCGATGTACACCCCGTTCGGGTCCGGCCATTTGCTGCGTATGGCAGCCACCACGCATGTCGGCACCGGTTTGCGCGTCCCGCGACCAAGCCTGCCCCACCTGGATCAGAGTGAAACACCATGTGCTGTGATTGAGGTGTCTACTTCAAGATTACCGTGTGTTAAGACAGTGATTGGGTTTATTGGAGATAATTGCACTAGGAGGGACTTTTAAGACTAACATGGCCACCGTTGATTCCATGGCTCACAGGGCCTCACCTCCACAATATGCACTGGCGGTAGGCCTGGCAGCGCCTGGGCCGGTTCAGCGCCCCGAGCTCCCCCGTGCCCTTCTGGAGGCGCAGTGGCATACAACGCGTCTCGGCGTGGTAGAGCATGGCGCAGGTCACTGCTGCCTCGGTGAGCACGGGGAGGCGGAGTTGCTGAAAAGTTAAAACGCATAATTTTGTTTGGGGTCAACATTTCTACCTTGCATGTCCCGACCGATTTTTGAAGATGAGTTACTTCCAAGAGGTATTCATCAGTCATGTTCAGTTCAGTAGTCCTGGCCATAGGCGGATCCAGGGGGGCACGTGCCCCCCCGATCGACCCTCGGCGCCCCCTGAAAGGTCGATGGCGCCCCCCTGAAATGTCGCTTCCCACCCTCCCCCCAGGATACGAAAGTCGGCGCCCACCGATAGGATTTGGCGCCCACCTGATAGGTTTTGCCGGTCATAAGTGGCGCCCCCTGGTCCGGGTGGCGCCCCCCGGATGGTGCCCCCTCCGATCGGCAATCCTGGATCCCGCCTATGGTCCTGGCCGGATCAGGGGTCGAGGACTGCCAAGTAGTTGAGGGCGACGTTGGTAGAACGGGCACATTATTTTTAGTTAACACGCGCAGTGGAGAGGGGCCTGGCGTCAACCCGCAGTGCAGGGGAGTCTGGCGTCAGCACACAGTGGAGAGGGGTCTGGCGTACACGCAGTGGAGAGGGGTCTGGCGTCAACACGCAGTGGAGAGGGGTCTGGCGTCAACACGCAGTGGAGAGGAGTCTGGCGTCAACACGCAGTGGAGAGGGGTCTGGCGTCAACACGCAGTGGAGGGAGTCCTAAAGCGCCCCTGAGATCTCGACAACCAAGGGGAGAAGAAATTCGCCCGTTAGGCAGTGTGTGGGGCATTTACATAATATGATAAATGCAAAACAACCTCGATATTGCAAAATAACATTTTTTACATTATCTTCCGTGAAATATATTAGTCAGGCATCCCTCAGCCTTTAGCTGTGCAAAACAATTACTGGGTCGTGGCAGACGCAGGGATCCTACCGACAGGGCATTGGCTGGCATCTGTAACGCTGAGTTGTTGCTAGTGATAGGAGTGTGCATACCAGCACTGTACCGAGGGTAGATATAAATTGAAATGAAATGAAAGAATTACGATAGCTCTGCGGCACTGAATCCGGTGCCCACTCCGTATTTTAGTAACCGATTAGTGAATGCCAGCCAGTGTCCCATATCTTTTATTTGAGAGGTCTATGAAATTTTCCTCCAGTCAAGAAATATACCTATCCGTTGGAGTCCTGGTAACAATGTCCGATGTGAAAGCACACATGTATGATCCCATATCCATATTTAACATACCAAACACTCACAAAGGAGAACAGAGTTCGATAAGAAAAAGGAGGATAAAAGACAACCTAGGACCTATGAACCCATACAAGTATATTACATCATCATCCTATAACACCTAGGTCCCGCATCCGTGACCGCCCTATAGCGATCCCTAAAATAACGCTAAGGCGGCCACGGACGCGGGAACAGCACATTCAAAACAAGGTAAAAAAATTCAAAGCACTACGAGAAATAAAACCATACAAGTCACAGGTGCGTGGCAAAAAAGGGAGCATGACACCCTCCAGAGCTAACCGCGCAAAACTCGGCCGCACGACCGCGCAAACCTCGGCCGCTCAATCTCGCACACATCTGCTTTTCCATTGCTGATGCTTGTAATATTATGTATATTCAAGCACTGATTTTCTGCAGTGAAGATGGGTCTAAACGTAATTGCGTCACACAGCTGCCTGCGCAAGTTAATTAACGCAAGCAGGCCAGCCTGTGAAAGCTATTACTGAATAGACAAATCATGATGTTCCGGAAGCAAAACATTGGCTTTGCTAATGCTGATGCGTATCTTGCTGAAGTCTGCTGCTGAGCCTGTAGCTATTCAAATTACTTTTCTTGTGCTGAAGTTACAGTTAAGCACACCTTCTGACCGACTCAGCTGGATAGCTGATATATAACCATCAGTTACAGTGGCGGAGCCAGTGTTTAGTCTACCAAAAACAAATAATTTAAAAAAATGGGCATACCTTCCACAGAGGCACCATATGTACCAGGTTGGCTGCTGGATGAGGGTGGAAGCTGCTGGGAAATGCCCGCTTCCATCTCCCACGTCAAGGAGGGGTACTTTAGCAGCAGGGCTTCCACAGTTCGGCGGAGACTCTGGTCATCGAGCATCCCCAGTACTCTCGGTGTGAAAAAAATGCAACACTATAAAGCAACACAGCAAATAAGTTTGTAAGCACACCAAGCTGTATGATCGACATCCTCCTTCTGTGGCTGGTCATGAATCAGATTGTAAGTGAGTCAAGTGAGACATGGAGTTAAGTGCAAGATCTACAAATCTTGTTTGATATTGTTGGAAAAGCTAGAAATCACATTGATTTCAAGTCATAAAACCCAGCAAAGTCGAAATGGTAAGACATAACAAAACATACAACAAACACACATAAACTTCATGTGAAATGCGAGACTGGTGAGAGGGGAGGTGACACTGACAACCAAACGAATAATCTATGAATGGTTATAAAGACACAGGAGGGGGACTTAAACTAACTTATAACGGAGGCAGTATTGCATTGTGTGGGTAGGGATGAGTGCATTTATCTCACTGGTATTTTGCAGATTGTTGTGAATTTTAGGTGGCTGGCATTGCGAATTTGTGAGAAAATTTTAGATGGCTGGTGCGACTCGTCTGGCCTGCTGCCATGCTTTTCAGACTTGGTTAAAATGGGCATACACTGCACCCTTTTGAACACTGAAGTGGGGAGAAGTGGAAATGACATGGAATCCAATGTTTTTTCATAAGGTACAAATGAAACACCCCACCAGCCATCTCAGCCAAAATCACATCAAACATGTGCTACATTTCCTTGAAGTCTACATAAAGATTTGATAAAAAATATATGAACAGGGTGCAATGAGAACCAGATATGGAAGAATAAAACAATATCATTTGTGTCTCCATTGCTATGTGCCAAAATCTGTGTCGTATTTACCTTTACCTTGCTCAATGGAAATATTTGTTACACAATTTGTGAAACCATCACCAATAAATAAACCTAATAATCATCAGAGAGCATTTGGCAGCAAGGAGACCAGAAAAAGGAAGACAAAATAACAGAAAATTCACCTACCACCACCCGCAGCCTGCTGTCAGCTTCTGCTGGTTGTACATTATATTTGTTGTGATTATATTTGTTCTTTGAGATGTATTTAACATAAATTCAGTGTTTATTGCGTTTTGTATTTGCTCGCTTCTGTTTATTTTTTCTTTCCCCTTTAAAGGTTGTGGTGGTGCCATAGCTGGGGAGAGCTCTGTCACTGTGGTTGGTTGCCCTGTTTGTGCTGGCTATGTGTCTGTGTGTTTTATGAAAGACAATAAAAATGTCTCTCTCTCTCTCACAGCAAATAAATATTTACCCTCTGAAATCTACTATCCTTTACCTCTGCACTGCAAGGAAAATCTTTACAATTCCTGCACGAACTCCTCCCAAATCTGGTTGGATGTGGATTGACGAGTCAGATTTTCACTGTTTCCATTGCCAACAAATTATTAGTATTGCAAATGCATCTGGATAAATCATGTGATCCTGATTGGAATTGTCCATGGAAACTTGTCAGCCAGTCCTTTACTTTGCCCCCAGCCTCATTGTCAAATTAAGAAGATCATGACCTCACCAGTTTTTTCCTTTGTTCTGCTCCTTTGTTAACTTGGAAACTTTAAGTGCATAAGAAATAAGCAATTTTTAAGCATGCTATGAATTACCCACAAGGTACAGGGAGGGACAAACTCCCCACATACTTGATCTGGTCTTGTCTAATGAGGAGGGAATGGTATCTGAAATCGAATACCTCCCAGGTCTCGGTTCAAGTGATCATGTTTCATTGCACTTTGTTTTGAACTGTGGAGTAGGGAGGTCAGAGGAAACTGTCAATGCTGCTAGTCTGAACTGGTACAGGGCAGACTTAGAGCTTATGAGACAAAGAATAATACAAGCCGACTTAGTGACCAAGATTAGGGGAAAGGGTGTGCAGCAGGCATGGGATACTGTGGAAAGTGCTCTATCTATCATAATAGCTGAAGGAGTCCCTGCCAGGAGGCCCTCAAAGAAGAAGCATATTTATATAAACAGAGTAGCCCTATCCCTAAGGAGGAAGAAAGAGAGATTGTGGAAAAGATACCTTCAAACTAAGCAAGAGGCTGACTTTTCTTTATATGCAACAGCCAGCAACAAGTTGCGCAAACTTACCAGAAAGTTAAAATATAATTTTGAGAAGTCTATAGCTGAGTCATGCAAGGTGGATGTCAAACGCTTTTGGAATTATGCAAACAGAAGATTAAAGACCAAGTCTGGGATAGAAACGCTGAACTTAGAAGGAGGAGGGATAGCGAAAACAGATGCAGAGAAAGTTGAAGCATTAAGCAAGTTTTTCGAAAGCACCTTTACACGGGAAGATGTGACTAATGTCCCAACTCTACCAGATGTTGGCAATGGTATGATTATGGACGAAATAACAATCACCAAAGACGAAGTCATATCAAAGCTGAAGTCCCTGAACCCCAATAAAGCGCCAGGTCCAGATGGTTTACACCCAAAGGTTCTGAAGGAATGTGCTAATGAGTTGGGTGAAACCTTTCAGGAAATCTTTAACAAATCATTGCAAGAGGGAACAATCCCACATCAATGGAAGGATGCCATAGTCAAACCCATCTATAAGAAGGGTAGTAGGCATGAAGTAGGTAACTACAGGCCAGTAAGCCTAACTTCGGTGGTGGGTAAGACTATGGAGTGGTTCATCAAGCAGGCAGTTATGGACCATTTGTCTCTCCACGACCTTATAGTGCCAAACCAACACGGATTTGTCCCCAAGAGATCTTGTGAAACCCAACTGCTGAACTGCTTTGAAAAATGGAGCGAGCTGCTGGAATCTAATCAACCTGTTGATGTCCTTTACCTCGATTTCAAGAAAGCCTTCGATGCTGTCCCCCACAAACGACTCATAAGAAAAATGGAGGCCTATGGGCTAGGCTCGCAAGTCATAAACTGGCTCACATCCTATCTCACTGGCAGAAGGCAGCGGGTAGTCATAAATGGGACATCTTCTGGGTGGACAAGTACAATCAGTGGAATTCCCCAGGGATCTATACTCGGGCCATTGTGTTTCATCCTGTTCATTAATGACCTACCGCGACTGGTTGAGAACAGTATAGTTTTGTTTGCTGATGATGTTAAACTATTTGG
Organism: Lepas anatifera; assembly: GCA_034440635.1. Taxonomy (NCBI): domain Eukaryota; kingdom Metazoa; phylum Arthropoda; class Thecostraca; family Lepadidae; genus Lepas; species Lepas anatifera. The sequence continues at coordinate 113,540 of JAOTON010000760.1, forward strand.
CCCAACGGAAAGTGTAGACCAGCATGAGTCAATCCAAAACGACCTGAATGAGGTTATACACTGGACTCATCTATGGCAGCTTCCACTGAACCTGAAGAAATGTGCGGTGCTTCACCTTGGGCAAAAGAACCCAAGAAGACCTTTCTATATGGGCCCGGAGGAAGTCAGGACCTCAACAAGCGAAAAAGATTTAGGAGTAATAGTGGACGAAAATTTAAAGTTTCATGAACATACTGCAGAGGTAATAAAAAAGGCAAGGAGAATTCTGGCCATCATCAAAAGAACTTTCTCTTACTTGGACAGGAGGATATTCAAGAAACTCTATCAAGCATTGGTGAGGCCCATACTTGAATATGGCAACGTCATCTGGGGACCTATGTTCATCGCCGACCAAAAGAAGATCGAAGGGATCCAGAGGAGGGCCACCAAGCTGGTAGTGAAAGGAAGAAATATCCCATACCAAACAAGGATGCAAGAACTGAGTCTTCCTAGTCTATCTTTCAGGAGAAAAAGAGGAGATATGATTGCCATTTACAAAATGATTTCTGGGCTTATGAAGACTGAGGGTGTCATCAGGATGGCAAATGGAACTCTCAACACTAGAGGTCACCATCTCAGGCTAGTGAAACAACGGGCGGTCAGGGAGAATACGGAGGCACCACATCACTGTACGGTCTCTGGACGCCTGGAACAGCCTGCCTGAACATGTGGTATCCTCGACTAGTCTGACCATGTTCAAGGCCAACCTGGATAAGTTTTGGCATAGGGATAGTTTCAGGCACGAGTAATGGTACTTCACCTACCATTTCCACTCAGATCCCATCAAAGTTATCCAAGAACTTTCCGAGACGTAGTATTTGGTGTCACAGGCCCATTCCAGGCCTCTTTTCCAATAACACAAACTTCAACTTCAACTTCATATACACACAACACAGTAATATCAGTTAGCATCAACGGAAATCAATGCCCTACAAATAATATTTTTGTCATATTTGCCTCAATACTTACCTTGATAATACCACGGACACTTCAAAATAGGTACACAAAACAACAAAGACAAAACCTTTGTTAGTCTGCCGTGCAGAAAGCATACTAGTATGCCACACACATGCGCAGTACCGTATCTTGTGGCTAATGATACCGTATTGCGCATGCGTGCAGCACAATATTTTGCGTTCTGCCGGCAGTACAACACGGCTAGAATCGCGTCGAAGGAATGTCACATATGCGCAGTAATCGGTTGACCTTCAATGCCATTTCACAGCGAGTCTACGATCGAGCTAAATCAAGGTTTGTGATTTTACTGACTGTTACAATTATTATTTTGATGACGTCTTTAATTAGTAAAAAAGAAGGTATATTTATGTTTTTAGCGTATCAAAGTGAAGAAAAAATGTGGTTTCCTGATTTTTAGATCAATTTTGTTGATTTAATATGCTTTCTGGAACTTCGACAAACTGGTCCATTCCCTTTAAATTGGCCACCGCTTCTTTTCGAGACTGCGCGGCTGAGGCGAACTTCCCGGCATGTTATGAATTGGATGTTTTAGGTGTATTAGGTAAGCAGTAGCAAGGTAATAAACACCTTGCGTAGTAATAAAGAACAGAGACAAAAAGGGTAATAGGGTGAATATGAAGTAGGAAACCTATGCATGAAAAATAGGTACGTAATATGTAGGTGTCTGTTGATGTGCCTTTTGTCCCAGAATAAAGGCCCTAAATGTCATCAAGGAGCTAGATGTAATTCGGTGGCAGCTTGCCCGCTTGTTGGAAAACATTTTTAGGCTAACTGTGCTTCAAGGGGGCCCTGGAAAGTAACTTTACAAAATTTGTGATGTATATGTTCGTGCTATGCATATCAACAGATTTAATTTAAAAAGAGATTACTCAGTAGAATAAAGATAAAGGTAAAGGTACACACTGGCAAATTGGATATTAAATGTGTTAGGAATCAAACACACAGACGTGTTTCGTTACTTTTTCAGTGTATGTTTGAAGAGTAGAACTGTCTGTCAATGAATGCAGGCTTCTGGGAACTTGCAAGAGACTAAACATGAATCATCAGTAGAATAGACACTTAATCTAGCACTGTTTACTGTGATAAATTAATTTCTCAAGCTCTCTGTGTTTTTCAGACCAAAGACCAGACCAGACCAGACCAAAGCCCCTCTTGTCGCCATGAGCTGGTGTAGATCGCTGTTGCTGTTGGCGAGACCAGCACCGTGCCAGGTCCCACGGTAAGTCTCCTCAAACTGGAATAAAAGAAAGAGCGAAGTCAGAGGACAAGTCCCAGTCCTTGTGGGACGTCCATGCTGTCATCAGGTGGCTAAGTAGGACATCTAATGAACTAGTGATAGGTAATGATCCATCTTTCATAGCATAAATGGTTAATTTGTCATTTTTAATCCTGATCACTTGGCATGGCTTACACCATAGACGGATCCAGGATTTCCGATTGAATGGTCAGGGCATCATCCTGACCCAGTCTGCAAAGTATGGCAGCAGGCTAGACGAGTCGCACAAGCCACCTAGAATTTTCACGCCAATTCACACTGCCAGTCACCAAAAATTTGCACCAATCCACAATATACCAGGGAGAAAAGCACACCCATGGTTGGCAAAGTCAGTTTTTCCCTTGGCCCGCATGGTTTTTTATTTAAAGTGTCCCATTCCTCACACCGGACTCACAAATTTGCACCAGGGTGGTAAAATTCATACCACTTACTCCTATCTCAAAGAGCCCTCGCACCAACGAGATCTCGTCGAAAGTGCCATACCTTGCACACTGGATTCTGACCAGGGGCGACACTTTTGGGTGCCAAAATACCAGGTGGGCGCCAAATTATATTGCAGGGTCGCCGATACTCGCATTCAGAGGTGGACACCTCCCTTAAAGGGGTTACCCCACTTTTATAATGGGTTTTGAACTTGCAATTTGCAACTTGCAATTTGGTAGAGCGCATCCAGACACCAGGACTGGTCTATTTCATCTCACCCAATGCTCCCTGTGTTGAAATTTTCTATAATGTATCATTCCAAATAAAGGCTGCCAGCGGCAGAATTTCAACAATTGCAAGAATTCCATTCCATATCATTGCAAGAATTGTATTGGTCTAAATCCTACCCCTCCCCCCTCTTGTTGGAAATACAATGGTAGGGAGGGATCCATCCCTACTATATATTTGCTGTACTTCTTTAGTTGCCAGCTTAGCATGTTGTTGAAGCCCAAATTTGAATTTTTCAGGAAAATTTAGAATTGAATATCGATGGTTGGCTTTATGGGGCTTCAGGTCTAAACCAGTCTATGTTGCGTCAGTGATCAAAGTTATTATTTTGCGGACGCCGGAACTGCTGTTTTGATGCCATCATGTCGGAAAAATGTTTTATTTTGTTTTGAGCGATCTAAGGTGTGAAGAAAGTGTGGTTCCTGATTTTCAGACTTATTTTGTCCGTAGTCATTTCTCGACTTGCGAGAAAGTGTCACATTACTTTTAATTATGACTGCTTTAGTCGCTGCTTGCCCGATAAGAGAGCATGTTGTTCTTCACTTATGCTGCATTTTAAGCGCCAGCTTCTCATTCATATTGAAGTTGCATACACTGATGTAAAATCTGCGTCAGAAGGAAACGCTCAAACCAAAGAGGAAGTTTGGAAGCGGCGTAGCGGTTTTTTTACTGCATACGTTTGTGACATCCCAGAATTGTGATTTTATGCACCTCTGGTGGATTGCCCAGGAAATGGGGCAGCAATGTGTCTATCCAGCATGCATGTACGACAAACGTCTTTTTTTTTGGGTGAAAATGAATAAACACAGCCCCTTGTACTTATTTAATGACACCTGTTCCATTGTCAGTCGAGTACTGCTGTATTTTACGGTAGGCTTGTCTGATTTCAGAGACTGGCCGTGCTGCGCTGTTCAAGTCCGGTTTATGTCGAGAGTCAAAGAGAGATTCACTGCCCCAAGGCACATCTGGATGAAAAAGGAGAGAGCGGTAAGTATGGAAAGACCGAACTGTGCTTTCTGAAACGTGCAAATAATTAATTTGTTTTTTTATGATACAGCTGCTTTTATCCCATAGGATTGTCCTCGATGTAGGGAGTGTCTTTTGTGACAGTAAATCGTGCATTTTTTGTTTTCTGTTGACGTTTTTAATCGTCACACGGACAATAGAGCTCTTTAGCAAAACCACGTACTTTATTAACTTTTTGGAATGCTATACGTTTCAGAAACAGAGTTCCTTCGTCAGTAGCTCACATCAAAAACACTGTAAATACACATACAAAAGCTTAAGTTCGAAACAGATCACTGAAAAACAGTGATCAGTTTTTTCAGTGATCTGTTTCGAACTTAAGCTTTTGTATATGTATTTACAGTGTTTTTGATGTGAGCTACTGACGAAGGAACTCTGTTTCTGAAACATATAGCATTCCAAAAAGTTAATAAAGTACGTGTTTTGCTAAAGAGCTCTATTGTCCGTGTGACGTGCATTTTTCATTGTCACGGGTCAGTCTCGCGTTGCAATTTTTTTATAGATAAATTATATCCTTTTATCGTTGTAGTGTGGTGTCTCTGTTTCTTGGTGTTTTCACCCAGTGTTTCCAATGCTTCCTGAAGAAGAAAATGGGCCATTTGGGTCTATCGTCCTCTTGGTCGGCGATTTTGGCTAGTGGTAGACTCGATATACTTCAGATTTATAGCCTCATGCGGCTTGGAGTTTGCAGTATTTTCAATTGGCAAGCCTGGCATCTGTTTTGCCCTATCCTGCACCCCACCTGGGGTCCGGTGCCACCTTCGCCCCACCGGGGGCATCGATGACCTCCCTCTAACTCCGAAAATATGGGGTTTAGCACAAATCTGCAAAGTGCATTAGAAAGCTCGCGTGAATTCAGTAAGAAATTACTTTGCATGTTTAAGCGCTCAGGTCAATGGTTTGACCTCCAGAGGTCAAGTTAGGTCACGATAGGCTATTTTCACTCAAACATGCAATGCTAAGAAAACTGGGCATAACTCTTATGCCATTAATGCTATTGAAATTTGGTAAATTACATTGGATAGGAATATGCCCGACCTTTCTTTGCTATGTGGAATGTAATGACCTCTCGCCAGTGGTTTGACCTCCAGAGGTCACCTCGTGACCTCATATGAACTGAGGTCATCAAAGGTCAGAAAGTGACCTTGCTGTATATTAGCCTGGTCCGGATTTAGGTTTTTTTCTTCAGAAAGTAACGGATCGTTGTTCATTAGATGCATTTTTTGGTGCTGATTGCGATGCGCTCATCAAAAATGCAATTTTCGAAAAAACTTTTGGTGGCCCACTCGAGTTGAAGGTTTTGCATTTTGCCCAATTTTCCACTTTTTGGCTCACCATCAACCCATATTACCAACGAGGTGGAAAAAATTGCACTGGGTTGGTAGTTTGGTTCATTGGTGTTCCATTCGCTTTGTTTTTGTTGTTATAACTTGCACACATAACGGCTATTTTTTGCTTATCATATCCTCTTTTAGTTGAGCTTGCACTGGCTCTCCATAGATGGCGCTAGCGGCGTGACATGGTAAGTGAATACTGATTTCCTCGGGGACCGGGAATGTGAACAGCAACGTGAAAGGTGAGAAACAATTGCGAATTGGATTGTATAAACGCACTTAAAGAGCTGTTTTCAAGCAGCACTGAAGTTGTTAACACTGTTTCTCAGGTATTTTAAGCATGCCATGTCCAAATATGCTGCTGCTGCTGAAGTCCCGACCATAACCCTTTACCAATAGACGCAGGAACCGTGGGGGCTGTGGTGGTGGCTATTGCACCCAACTTTCAGAGTGTGGCAGCAGCTCTAACCCCGCCCCCCAGTTTGAGCCGATTTTGGAACTTCTCTATTAACATTTAAGTGATATGCCTAATCACCCCTGGCCATACCAACGCGGAAGCCCCTTCCTCCGACTAAAATAGTCTCTCCACCTATGCCGTCACCGACTGAATGCTTCTGTATTTGCGCCAAAAAGACTCTGCAGCAACCCTACTTTGACTGAAGTGCGAGGGTATCAGTTTTGAGGCTAGCGACCTCTAGCCCAGTCTCCTCTGACATATTTAGAGGTCGTTGTGGCCCAGAGAAGAATTATATGTTTTACGTATACGGATAGAATTGACAATTTTTAACGTTGCGGTCCAGCAGAAAAAAATCGACTGGTTTGGCATTGTGCGAACATTTTTTTACAAACATGGCATTGTTCACCAGGTTTTAAGGACTGAAGGAAATATGTTGTATGAAATCACAAAATAAGCTTTCCAACGTTTCCGCACCTTGCACTAGCTGCATTGGATAATAATCTATAATCATATGATAATCAATAATCATCGACATAATTTAAGTGTTTACGTTATCTTTTCCTTTCAGTTCTCTGATCGAAATTGAAAATGGAGGGACGGTTATATCTGCAAGAAATAAAGGAGTCTTACCGTGAGTTTTGTATATCATAGGGCGGCTCCTTATGACAAGAATTGAACTCATGGAGGAGCGGAGCAAAGATGAGTGTCATATTCCTATGGAAGAATGGAAGAACAGGGTAACAGCAGGGGTTATGGATGTGTGTGCCAGCGTATCACTCCATACACGTGTAAATCAGGCCATACTGAAGGAACTAAGAGGGCTTTGGAAAGAAAGAGTACAAAAAGAAGTATGCAAACAAGTTTGGCAAGCGAGCTACTATACCAACTGCTGCGATGGATTCGCTGTTTGATACCAGCAGCCGAGAACTTGAGCCTGGACTAGCAGAAGACAGTGTTTCTTGCCGACCATCCAAGTGCCAGACGCCTTCAGACAGACAGCCTCGGTCAGGAAACCACAGCGCGATGGCAGAGGAGAGCCCAGCGAGCGGGTCGAGCAGTCATGAGAGGAGCAGCCGTCACCTCCCCGAGTCAACAGGCGACGGCCGAGACAGCAAACACGCCTGTGGAAACTGGTGTTTCATTAATGCTATCATCTGCTAAGCTATAATGACTCGGTAATCCCGATCAAAGGGATATTATCTGTGTATGAGCAATGCTATTTTCAAAACCAGTCTGCTCAACAATTCTAACAAAACACCCACAAGCTATATGTATATATATATTTTTCAAAACACTGTCCAAGTCGTTCACAGTCAATAGCTCATAAACCATTAGACATGGTACGCATTGCTTGTCGTTCTCCTATCCTTCCTTACGGTTCCATAACTCATAAAACATAAAAATGGTTGGCATTACTTGTCGTTCTTCTACGGTCTATCCTTCCTTATGGTTTGTGAGATATGGACTGTGAACGACTTGGACAATGTTTAAAAAAATATATAAATATATAGCTTGTGGGTGTTCTGATCGGATTTATGAGCTGACTGGTTTCTGAAAATAACATTGTTCATACACAGATAATATCCCTTTGATCAGGATTACCAAGTCATTATAGCTTAGCAGATGATAGCGCTACCTGAAACACCAGTTTCCACAGGCGTGTTTGCTGTCTCGGCTGTCGCCTGTTGACTCGGGGAGGTGACGGCTGCTCCTCTTATGACTGCTCGACCCGCTCGCTGAACTCTCCTCTGCCATCGCTCTGTGGTTTCCTGATCGAGGCTGCCTGTCTGAATACGTCTGGCACTTGGCTGGTCGGCCAGATACACTGTCTTCTACTAGTTCAGGCTCACGTTCTCGGCTGCTGATATCAATCAGCGAATCCATCGCAGCAGTTGATGTAGCAGCTCGCTTGCCAAACCTGTTTACATGCTTCTTTTTTGTCTCTCATCCTTTCTAAAGCCCTCTTAGTTCCTTCAGCACGGCCTGTTTTGCACGTGTAGGCAGTGATACGCTTGCACATACATCCATAATCTCAGCCGTTACCCTGTTATTGATACTTTTATAAGAATATGGCACTCATCTTTGCTCCGCTCCTCCACGAGTCCAATTCTTGTCACAACAAGGTGCACTATGACATGCCAAACTCACGGTCAGGCTCTTTTGTTTTTTTGCAAATATTACCGTCCGTCCATGTTGAATTTTGTTCAGAGGAAACATAAAACTGCAAAGAGAACATAACGTAAAATTTGGATCATGCCGCTATGTGAATTATTCAATGCAACTAGTGCAGGATGTCTAGTCGTTGGAAATTTTAGGATTTCATACAGCATATTTTCTTCGGTCCTTAAAACCTGGTGACCAATGTCACGTTTGTATTAAAATGTTTGCATAATGCCAAACCGGTCGATTTTTTCTGCTGTACCACAACGTTGAAAATTATCAATCCTATCCGTCTACGTAAAACAAATAATTCTTCTCTGGGCCACAACGACCTCTAAATATGTCAGAGGAGACTGGGCTAGAGGTCACTAGCCTCAAAACTGATACCCTCGCACTTCATTCAAAGTAGGGTTGCTGCAGAGTCTTTTGGCGCAAATACGGAAGCATTCAGTCGGTGAAGGCATAGGTGGAGAGACTATTTTAGTCGGAGGAAAGTTGTAGGCTGGAGGAAGGGGCTTCCGCGTTGGTATGGCCGGGGGTGATTAGGCATATCACTTAAATGTTAATAGAGAAGTTCCAGAATCGGCTCAAACTGGGGGGCGGGGTTAGAGCTGCTGCCACACTCTGAAAGTTGGGTGCAACAGCCACCACCACAGCCCCCACGGTTCCTGCGTCCATTGGTAAAGGGTTATGGTCGGGACTTCAGCAGCAGCAGCATATTTGGACATGGCATGCTTAAAATACCTGAGAAACAGTGTTAACAGCTTCAGTGCTGCTTGAAAACAGCTCTTTAAGTGCGTTTATACAATCCAATTCGCAATTGTTTTTCACCTTTCACGTTGCTGTTCACATTCCCGGTCCCCGAGGAAATCAGTATTCACTTACCAAGACACACCGCTAGCGCCATCTATGGAGAGCCAGTGCAAGCTCAACTAAAAGCGGATATGATAAGCAAAAAATAACGGTTATGTGTGCAAGTTATAACAACAAAAACAAAGCGAATGGAACACCAATGAACCAAACTACCAGCCCAGTGCAATTTTTTCCACCTCGTTGGTAATATGGGTTGATGGTGAGCCAAAAAGTGGAAAATTGGGTAAAATGCAAAACCTTCAACTCGAGTGGGCCACCAAAAGTTTTTCGAAAATTGCATTTCTGATGAGTGCATCGTAATCAGCACCAAAAAATGCAACTAATAAACAACGATCCGTTACTTTCTGAAGAAAAAAACCTAAATCCGGACCAGGCTACTGTATATCAAATGAAAGCTAGTGATGAGACATAAACGATGGTGTTTGATTCAACGCTCTAGCTTAATTAGGTCAAAAGTTATTACCAAAATACAGCCTTTGACCCCTGGTGACCTTGGATGACCTTTGAGAGGTCAAATGGAAAATATGACCCCTGGGATCCGTAAAAGGGTGTCCAAGAACGCTTTTCTGAGCAAGCCGAGCATTTGCAATCGTTTTTGTGGCTTCTAGATCATAAGACAGCTTTTCCCATGCTTTTTCAATGGGAGAGGTCACCTCGTGACCTGGCCTTAGGTCACGAAATCGAAAAATCATGGATATACGCCTTGTAGACCCTGGGGAGGGGCCATGCACTGTAGGAAGTTTAAAATCGATCGACTGAGAAACGTAGCTCTTATTAGAGCTCAATAGTTGAAGTGAGGTGAACTTGGTTGACCTCGTCTGGTGACCTGACCTTGGGTGACCCGGGGTAAAAAATTTCAGGGATGGTGTGAAAATGATGGGGTAAGAGATAGAGCCCCCAACCGTGGTCCTGCGTTTCGTCGTTTTTCTGCTATCCCGAAAAAACCTTAGGGGGCCATCGATGGCCCCGATGGGACGATGGTTATATTAGGAGTACTCCCAACATGCGCACTAGCCTGATTGCAGGGAGTGTTTGGCGTGATTATGTTTAATGAGACAATCCATACGGGGCCAGATGGGACACGGAAGCGGGCCTCCCGCCGCGGAGAATCAATTCAATCTAATTGATTCAATCATCGCTAATCCTTACAATTCCGATCTGGAATCTGGCTATAAACTGCCAGCACGCCTTCTGGCCCAGCTGGGTAATGGTATGAAATGTTCGAATCGGAAATAGTTCAATTCCTTTCTTTCCGTTCTTGCATGCCAAACTGACTAGCCACAGATCTGTCTCCCAGCTGGGAAAGTTGGAGAGAATCGATTGGTCCATCAATTAGGTAATCTTAAATTCTGCTGTGCAAAGGAAACAAATGGTATCTGATATTGATAATACATAGGAGATACCCCTGTTTCCTTTGCACGGGAGAATTGAATTGCCATCACTTTACCATTGAATGCGTTTTGCGCCCTCCAAAACCTCCACCGATAACTGGTCATTTGTCCTAAGAGTCCTCTCCTTCCGGAGCCCGTCTGACCGACCTCCCCGACCTCCCCGCGGCAGAAATACCCGGAGTCTCTCAGCGCGGAGAACGAGTCGTTTCTGCGGGAGGTGGTCTCTGACCGGTACCAGACGCCGCTGAGGGAGGCGGTGCCGCAGCCCACGCCACAGCCCTTCACTCCGGGCGTCATCCGCTGCGGCCTCATCGCCAAGAAGATCGGCGTGCAGCCCATGTGGCTCAAAAATGGCAAATACGTGCTCACCACCCTGCTGCATGTGAGCGGGAGTGGACGGTGGTGGTGGGGGGCGGCTGACGGTCACCGGGTAGTGGTGTTAGGCTGTTGGCGGTGTCTTTCTGTCATGAACATGACTACGTGGATAAATGGGAGAAAATGTGTGCTTTTATGTAGTTTCAATGTATTTGGAGTGAAGTATAACAATTGTGGTGTTATTTTATTTGAAACAATGCTCATCTTAAATTGCTGGTATTAGTATACGACCGTAGTTTTTTGCCTTCGATGCATGTAAGTAAGATGAAGTGAGTGATGTCTTTCACATCTGGTATGCTCATAAGTCTCTGTAAGAGTTTGCTGTATTAGTCGGTAACTGGACGGGTAAGCACTCCCCTGGTATGTATATGGCAGGAACGTCGCGTCACGTGTAGTCACAGTCGTCTGTTTTCCTGGTCCCGGGCTCAGTTCACTACTTCAATGCAACGTTCCAGCCCAAGAAACGTTTTATAAGCATCGGTATTTTGCCCTGATCGGGTTACAGCGAGTGTGAAGGACACCGCCCGGGGGCAGCAGGGGTGAGGTCACGTGACCGTGTGTCGACAGGTGAGCGACAACCACGTGGTGCGGTACGTGCCGCCGGAGATGCTGGCGGAGAACGAGGTGTGGCGGCGGCGGTGGAAGGAGATGTGCCCCCAGCTGGGCGGCCTGGTGGTGGGCGCCGACCAGCGGGACCCGCGCAAGGTCGGTAATGAGAGGACGGCCGCTGACGGCGGGCTGACGGACGGGGCCACTGACAGACGGGGTTACTGACAGACTGACTAACGGGATCACAGACAGACTGACAAATGGTATAACAGACAGACTGAATAACGGGATCACTGACAGACTGACAAATGAGATCACTGACAAACGGGATTACTGACAGACTGACAAACGGGATCACAGACTGACTGACAACAGTACCACTGACTGACTGACAAACGGGATCACAATATAGACTGACAAACGGGACCACAGACAGACTGACAAATGGTATAACAGATAGACTGAATAACGGGATCACTGACAGACTGACAAATGGTATAACAGATAGACTGAATAACGGGATCACTGACAGACTGACAAACGTGATCACAGACTGACTGACAAACGGGATTACTGACAGACTGACAAACGGGATTACTGACAGACTGACAAACGGGATCACAATATAGACTGACAAACGGGGTCACAAGAATACTTGTTATTGTGGAGTTACGTACTAGGCGACATGGAAGGTGGTGATTGGTATACTATTAGTTTGGCAAGTGTTGCGCGAATGTATCCAAGTGATGTCCTCTATTTTCGCGGGAGAACTAGCGGATCTGTCAGAGTTGCCGGTCTGTCACGAACTATATCAGCTGGTGGGAATGAAGCCCACCGATTGGGCTGCCGCGCGTACCAGTGTGCTCCTGCTCTGACGAAATCCCAAGTACGCATGGTGAACGGACAGATGATTTTATGAAGTGACAGACCCTTGGAATGCACCCTTTCCATCCTATTCTGGTACGTTCCCCTCCTCTGGTCTAACGGCCTCGTCTTTGACTCGTATTCCTCAGATGGCAAGCCACCATTCTATTGCTAGATATTCGCTAGCCGAAGGAGTACGCTGACGTGTTGTCCTGACTTATTCGTCTGCTCACGAAGTAGTACGCCAACATGTCGCTACGCGAGAACCTCTAGCTGGGGAAGTACGTTAACACGCCTTCTCGGTATGTTTCCCAGTTCACGAAGGAGTACGCCAACATGTTCCTGGAGGCGGGCATCATGCCCACCCACCGGCTAACCCGCTTCACGGTGAGCCCAGAGGCGGCGCTGCCCCCCGGCACTCGACTACGGGCCACTCACTTCAGCGTCGGCGACTACGTGGACATCACCGGCAAAACGTACGTTACCGGCCGCCGAAATCGAGTGGGGAGGGGGACTGGCGAGGTGTGAGTTGACTGGTGTAGGACAGGGGCTGAATCTCCTGTGTGAGGGATGGATCGAGGTATTTAGGTGACGGAACTAGCCCCGAGAATCACCCGCCAGGGGATCTGTTCTGGCTTCTGTTTTGTCCTCAGACTGTCGTCTGGTCTTGGCGGCGGCTGAGACACGCGGGTTTGCTTCCCTGTGATATCTCCGCCTTTCTGGGTATGGGGTGGGTTCAGAGTAGCCTATGTGTACTTCCATTCTCCATCCAATATCTTGTTAGTTAAGAACCAAAGTACAATTTACACCAAACAACTCTTGCCACGCCTTTCCCTGACGCAGTACCGTGCAATGCCGCAGGAAAGAGCGCGGCTTCCAGGGCGTTATGAAGCGGTGGGGCTTCGCAGGCCAGCCGGCCACCCACGGCGCCACCAAGACGCACCGCAGGCCCGGAGGCATCGGCAGCGGCCGGGAGAAGTCGCGGGTCTGGCCCGGACAGAAAATGCCCGGACACATGGGCAGCAAGTACCGCACGCTGCGGGCGCAGAAGGTGACGCCACCACGCCGGCCGGTGCTCCGTCCTTAGGGAGGGTCCTGTCACTGACACTGATCTTGTGGGTTCATTTTGCATCATGACCGGTGTCAGAGAAGATTTGTATGCTCGGGGACAGTTCTGTTTACTTGGGTCCTAGTGGATGATTCCGTTCTTAGATTCAGGGGATAATATAATGTATCTTATTTATTTTCTGCGTATCTGCAGATCTTATATGTTTATCAGTGAACAATAACTGTTCATGCTTTAAGAAAGGGTGATTTCTACTGCATGTTTCAAGTGTTTCAAAGTTTCTATTAGCATGGGACTGAGAGAAATTCCACCTGAAGTATGTAAATGGGGATTCTATTTTTGTGATGGCCACCTACAACAGGCGTACTTGCCCAATAACAGGGAGTATTGACGTGGGTGTTTAAGGATCCTCTCCACCGGGTCAGATCGGACACGGAAGGCGGTTTCCCGCCCTGGGGATTGAACTCACGTTAATCCATGCTAACCGATCTGAGGGCAGACAATGAAGCCACCGGGCCCCATTTTAACCAGTGCTGCCTCGGTCACGGAAATCGGTATAATACGTGCATGGCAAACAGTTTGTGTGTTTAATGTACGATAGGCATGTGAGAGTACGTTCCAAGACGGTGTGGGACTCTGCTGTTTCAGATTATGCGGATAAACACCAAGTGCGACGTTTTGTACGTGATGGGACCCGCCGTCCAGGGTGACCACAACAGCTACCTGCTGATTCACGACACTGTGGTGCCGTTCAAGTGAGTCAGGGCGAGGAAACGGCGACAGCCGATTACATCAGACACGGAACGTCGGCAATTCATGTGACGAGCTGGCGGGCAGGGAAGTTCATTCTGAAAGTCGGAGAATGCCTCATATCATTTCTGAACTGAGGCATTCTGCGGGGGTATACATGGCCGCCGAGATACGATCGTGTCCTTGGCAGAGCGGGCTCCTCTCCACCACTGAACGTGTCCTGGGCAGGAGTCTCCTCCCCCTCCATCACTGAACGTGTCCTGGGCAGGAGTCTCCTCTCCCCTCCATCCTTGAACCTGTCCTGGGCAGGAGTCTCCTCCCCCTCCACCACTGAACGTGTCCTGGGCAGGAGTCTCCTCTCCCCTCCATCACTGAACGTGTCCTGGGCAGGAGTCTCCTCTCCCCTCCATCCTTGAACCTGTCCTGGGCAGGAGTCTCCTCTCCCCTCCACCACTGAATGTGTCCTGGGCAGGAGTCTCCTCTCCCCTCCATCACTGAGCGTGTCCTGGACAGGAATGTCCTCTCCCCTCCATCACTGAACGTGTCCTGGGCAGGAGTCTCCTCTCCCCTCCATCCTTGAACCTGTCCTGGGCAGGAGTCTCCTCTCCCCTCCACCACGGAATGTGTCCTGGGCAGGAGTCTCCTCTCCCCTCCATCACTGAGCGTGTCCTGGGCAGGAGTCTCCTCTCCCCTCCATCACTGAACGTGTCCTGGGCAGGAGTCTCCTCTCCCCTCAATTACTGAACGTGTCCTGGGCAGGAGTCTCCTCTCCCCTCCATCACTGAACGTGTCCTGGGCAGGAGTCTCCTCTCCCCTCCATCACTGAACGTGTCCTGGGCAGGAGTGTCCTATCTCCTCCATCGATGGAGCTGTCCTGGGCAGGAGTCTCCTCCCCCTCCATCACTGAACGTGTCCTGGGCAGGAGTCTCCTCTCCCCTCCATCACTGAACGTGTCCTGGGCAGGAGTGTCCTATCTCCTCCATCGATGGAGCTGTCCTGGGCAGGAGTCTCCTCTCCCCTCAATTACTGAACGTGTCCTGGGCAGGAGTCTCCTCCCCCTCCATCACTGAACGTGTCCTGGGCAGGAGTCTCCTCTCCCCTCCATCACTGAACGTGTCTTGGGCAGGAGTGTCCTTCTCCTCCATCGATGGAGCTGTCCTGGGCAGGAGTCTCCTCTCCCCTCCATCACTGAACGTGTCCTGGGCAGGAGTCTCCTCTCCCCTCCATCACTGAACGTGTCCTGGGCAGGAGTGTCCTTCTCCTCCATCGATGGAGCTGTCCTGGGCAGGAGTCTCCTCCCCCTCCATCACTGAACGTGTCCTGGGCAGGAGTGTCCTCTCGCCTCCATCACTGAACGTGTCCTGGGCAGGAGTGTCCTTCTCCTCCATCATGGAGCTGTCCTGGGCAGGAGTCTCCTCTCCCCTCAATTACTGAACGTGTCCTGGGCAGGAGTCTCCTCCCCCCTCCATCACTGAACGTGTCCTGGGCAGGAGTCTCCTCTCCCCTCCATCCTTGAACCTGTCCTGGGCAGGAGTCTCCTCTCCCCTCCACCACTGAATGTGTCCTGGGCAGGAGTCTCCTCTCCCCTCCATCACTGAGCGTGTCCTGGACAGGAGTGTCCTCTCCCCTCCATCACTGAACGTGTCCTGGGCAGGAGTCTCCTCTCCCCTCAATTACTGAACGTGTCCTGGGCAGGAGTCTCCTCTCCCCTCCATCACTGAACGTGTCCTGGGCAGGAGTGTCCTTCTCCTCCATCGATGGAGCTGTCCTGGGCAGGAGTCTCCTCTCCCCTCCATCACTGAACGTGTCCTGGGCAGGAGTCTCCTCTCCCCTCCATCACTGAATGTGTCCTGGGCAGGAGTCTCCTCTCCCCTCCATCACTGAGCGTGTCCTGGACAGGAGTCTCCTCTCCCCTCAATTACTGAACGTGTCCTGGGCAGGAGTCTCCTCTCCCCTCCATCACTGAACGTGTCCTGGGCAGGAGTGTCCTTCTCCTCCATCGATGGAGCTGTCCTGGGCAGGAGTCTCCTCTCCCCTCCATTACTGAACGTGTCCTGGGCAGGAGTCTCCTCTCCCCTCCATCACTGAACGTGTCCTGGGCAGGAGTCTCCTCTCCCCTCCATCACTGAACGTGTCCTGGGCAGGAGTCTCCTCTCCCCTCAATTACTGAACGTGTCCTGGGCAGGAGTGTCCTCTCCCTCCATCACTGAACGTGTCCTGGGCAGGAGTCTCCTCTCCCCTCAATTACTGAACGTGTCCTGGGCAGGAGTCTCCTCTCCCCTCCACCACTGAATGTGTCCTGGGCAGGAGTCTCCTCTCCCCTCCATCACTGAACGTGTCCTGGGCAGGAGTCTCCTCTCCCCTCCATCACTGAACGTGTCCTGGGCAGGAGTCTCCTCTCCCCTCCATCACTGAACGTGTCCTGGGCAGGAGTGTCCTATCTCCTCCATCACTGAACGTGTCCTGGGCAGGAGTCTCCTCTCCCCTCCATCACTGAACGTGCCCTGGGCAGGAGTCTCCTCTCCCCTCCATCACTGAACGTGTCCTGGGCAGGAGTGTCCTATCTCCTCCATCGATGGAGCTGTCCTGGGCAGGAGTCTCCTCTCCCCTCCACCACTGAGCGTGTTGTGGTGCGGCTGCTGACGCGGGCGTGGTTCAAAAGGAACGCGGAACTCGGCTTTAAAAACATGTTTATTTCTCCTCGAAGCAAAGTGGGTGTCTTGGCATGTTCTCTAAGAGCGGCATCTCCCCCGTTCTCCAGGGAGCGGAAGGAGCCGCCGCCTGTTCTGACCCCGGAGGAGGCGGCAGAACTGCCCGAGGATATCTACCACGAGGACGTTCACCCGATGGGCGCGCCATCTATACAGTTCTAGTGCCGTGTGTGTAGTTTCTGCCGTAGGACACGAGGCAGAAAGTGTGGTGTTTTGAATGACTTGAAGGGAATGTGGGACCTTGGTGCAATGCCAGTCTCGAGTCGTTTTAGGTGCATTTTTTATTAAAAATAACGAATGGGCTGGAAAATGACTGAAACTTAACATTTGTTTTTATTTAATTATACTTTGCCCGAGGTAAACATTTTCACACATGCGTCTCGCCTTGGTGTGGCAACGCTTTGTGCCTGGTCAAACGTCTCTGGCTACGCCAGAAATGGATATGAATACAAATGAAGTGTTTTTAGCTAAATGGGGCTATTAGTTGGACTCAAAGTGACCCTTCTTGATTTCTGATATCGTTGTATGCACACATATTTTGCGTTTCAAAGTTGCCATCGAAGAAAGTTGCACACATGTAGTCGTCGGGACGAAAATCGCGTTCAGCACGTAGGTTTTAATGAGGTCCAAGTAACTACAAAAGTTATCTGCACAGCGGGTCAACTTTCAGCGGGTCAACTTAATCATGCTCATGCGGGACATGAGATGACTTCGCCTTCCCGAGGTCACTCATGCTTTGTCGTCAACTTTGAGCCAGAGTCGACTTTGACTCAGTGTTTGTTTGAGTCAGAGTTGAGTCGATTCACTTCTGGATTTTGGTCGAGTCGAGAGTCGACTCACCTGTTCAACACAATAATTTGAGTCATTTGAGTCGACTACAAAAATGAGTCTTCAACAAGTATGGTGTCCGAGTGCTATCTCCCGAGCTGTAGGTGCCGGGTTCAAGGCCGGGCCCGTTCCCTGAGTAAGTGTGATCTGATTCCCAGGAACCTCCGCAGCATGGCTTTCGGCGGTCCTGGTTAGTGACCCCGATGAACGTGGCATTTGGTGCGTCGTCAAGGCCCAACAATTACAGGATCGGCCGTAGAGCAGCGAGACAAAGAGAAAAACCGCTCCTCTCAGAAACGTATAATTCTGCGATCTCGTGTGCACCCTGAGCGACCGAATGGGAGAATAGCTAGACCTGTTCAATCTTCACAAAATACCGGTTTATTTTGGAGGCGGGCCACTCACTAATGCTGCTAGACCGTTCTG
Organism: Lepas anatifera; assembly: GCA_034440635.1. NCBI lineage: Eukaryota > Metazoa > Arthropoda > Thecostraca > Lepadidae > Lepas > Lepas anatifera. The sequence goes on from JAOTON010000760.1 coordinate 131,354, forward strand.
CCGCCGTTACTGTCTGGCTCGTACCAACAAGCACAGAGCGCACGATTCTCGCGCCGGCCGCTGGGAAATCACCTCACGGGCGGACCCCCGCCCGCCTTGCATTCTGAACATGTAGGCACTTAATACATTACTTGTTGCGGCAATGGAACATCCCAGACACTTGTTCGCAACGTGCTACGTACAAAACATACTTCCTCGCGGGAAAAATTCACAGATATTTCTCAGAACAGTGTTTTAGCATTCACGCTAGAAAAAACATTCAGCAAACTTGCGTTAAAATATGCACTCCAAAACTTGAAATTAATAGTGTCGGGGGAAGTATGTATAAAAACGTCGTCATTCCAATACAATTAATCGGCCGCTGTCTCTGGTAAAATTCAGCACTTTCCGTTTCACTGAGAGCAACCGTATAACGACAGTGTTAACAACTCTCACGGGGGGCACCCACTTCAAAGTCACAACTCATTGCTGAAGAGACTGATGGAGCGTCTGTCAACCCCGGACCAGGGCCGGGGCCGGGTTAGCAATCACACCAAGGTAGAGGGGGTTTGAGACCTGACAAAAACGCTTTGTACTTGGTAACATTAACAACGATAGATGAACTGGTATTTTAACGCGCTCACACGCCACTGGCAGACCTCACAAGGCGTTCAACCCATTCACACCGCACCAACTATTATGCTGAATCGCACGCAAAAGCGAACTCAACACTCTCAATTAGCTAAAATCATCCACACGATTGCAACAACATCTGGCATCACAGTACACATGCGATCCTAGCGGTAACTTTGCGAGTTAATCTTGCGGCGGCATGTGCCGTATCGCGCCACTTGTCGGGCGCCAGACCCGACACCAGTACGCCTCTTCAGCTGTATGTACAGAGTATCGCCCTTCTCACAGTCGCACTGCTCTCTTTCTCGCTTTAAATAAATATTGGACCACTCGAAGAGAGAGGAGCCGGATTCGTCCGTCTTTGTCTGCGTATCATGGTTCGTCACGATGTCGCGTCGGCTGTCCGGTGACGTCACAACTGCGCTGTCAATTATCTACAATCGCGGCGGGCCCGGGACCATCGCGAACCCAGCAGGGTGTAACACACCAACCCGCCGGCGCGCCACATTTTCGGATGACAATACGACCGTCCCTGTTCCACTGTGTTCAAATGAGCAACGTTCTCAAGATGCCAACCCCGCCGAATGCAGCCGATCCGGGGACTACCCGGGCTCACAGTCGGCGCGGAGAGCGTATGCCCGTTCTGGCTCTGGCGTCGCCGTCTAGGAGCTGGATCCGCGACCAGCGTGCACGGCTTGAGCATGCCGGCTGCGCCGCCCAGCAGGTGAGTGGCCGCCGATGCCCGGGAGCGGGTCTCGGCGCCACTTCTGTCTCCGTCGTGGACGGCGCGCCAGCGGCTGTCGCTGAGTCCCGCCTATGCCAACACAGAATTGCACCTGCAACACAAGGCGGGCATCACTGGCAGTTCGGCGCGGTCTGGTGCGGACAGAAGGCATGGAATTGCTCTGCTGGCTCGATACTGGCGGAATTAATCGCTGCATTTAACTGGATCTGGTATTTGAAACACTCGGAAACATGACACGGCACCTTTATCATATACGTGTATGCCAAGCAGGCTCATCTCTTCAAAATTGAAATGCTGCTACAAAAGCCGGGCGCTGTTACAGTCCACACGGCAGAAGACGAACGTTCTCTTTTAGTTATAATCAATGTTCTAAATTGCCACCATCGGGAGCAAGTGGGCCAGTGGGGAAGAGAGGTTAGAGGGTATGTGTTTTCTAAAGGGAGAAGGTAAACTGGGGAGGGGAAGCTACAGTGGGTGGTGGGGCGGGAGTGGTCGGCGCGTTTGCCCTCACAACGTGACGATTATGTGAGCGCGCCTCTGCTAGCAAAAGGATGACAATTCTGCACAAATTGACTTCAGACATTAACTCTAGTTATTGTGTTCTATTCCCATAAACTTGGGCCATTTTGTGTTAGGGGTTGGCCCTATTTAGTGGTGTCAAATGGTTTAATCATCAAGAATAGAGGCTGTTTTTAGCATAGCCACCTGAAGCGATAGCTGCCCAGTTTGCCATTGTTTTGTCGTCCCAATAAAATCGTATTTTCACCTGGTACTACGGAGAGTTTGACATCACTATAGGGATGGGCACGACAGAGGGCAGTACCGGTGGTACTTACTTGGTACCGGCGACCTGTAAAAGCCTGCAGAGTACCCCGTACCTGTACGTACCCTCCACAAAACGGATCAGACGCTCGAGCTGGTAGGAACACGGGCGTTTGCATCGTTGTCAAACAACACATCAGCCGTGGCTGAATCCAACAGAGCTCGGAAGAGGAGGAGATGACAACTCTTTCCCACTGAGACCCACTCGACTCGAATCACGTGGTAATTTGGTAAGCTCCTTTGCGGTTTTGTATGTGAATTGAGTAACGGTTTCAACGTATTATTTTCGCCACTGGATGCGTTGAGAAATTGAGATGGCTAGCTGTTTTCCGCCCTCAAATGCACCTACTAATGCGAACTACACCCAGAAATGTAACAATTTTGCCAAACCGGACTTTGTGATATACGAAGTTTCTTAACTTTGATGGTAATATTGTAGCGAGAAATATGTCCAGCATGAATGCTGCAAAAATTCCAAGAAATGACACAGATTGGTCATTCCGAGCTCTGAGCACAACAATTCCAAGAAAATGAGTCACGGTATTCGCCATGGCAACGTGAATGCAAACAGACGATTATACAGTTTAGATGAAACGTTACGTCGTTCATAAAGCTCCACTGGCTCTTACGGGCCGCTCGCGGCAAGATATAATACATATCTTAACTGTGACATGTCTCATCAACTTAGGAATTGAGTTGCTACACTTTACTCTAGCTGCGATAATAATTTTCACCAAGTCAAGAATATCAATCTACCAATGTCGTATGGTCGGGTGTCCAGTCAAAATTTGTATCCGTTCTCTCGTTTTTCGTCTAATTTGTCCGTTGTTTTCAATTTCCAGTCCTTCCAGTCGGTGCCACATTAGCTACTGTACCTTGTGTTCAGCTGGTAACAGTGAATAGCTCCTTGTGAAGAGCCGGAAACTCCAGGTGAGGAGCCATCCTTTTGAAGTTGCTGATCACCTCCAGATAGGTCGCCGCAGCTTCCCTGCAACATTGGACACACCAATTGTAATAAACTTTTGAAGACCGGAAAGATCTGGGATCATTCTCTGTGTGAGTCGGCGGGAAAAGCATACAATTTTCGATTTAAGTACAGACTATTTTGGGTTAAAAACCACTTCCGGTTGTGGAAGGTTGTAAGAAGTGGGGCTAAATGGACGTGCTCCGCTGTAACATCGGCCCATTATCTTCCTGTGACTGTATTTAACAGTATTTTTTAACGAGTGTGCAATGTGATGCGGAATATACGTGTACGGATACAAGTCCAAGTATGAAAAGGTATGAGTATTCACAAGGCTTCCAGATTTTGTTTATTCAGCGTCAGATGAGCACAGAAGGAGCCAGGACGTATTCAGTCCACAAGCCTTGGAATCTCTATTGTATCGTGCTGAATATTGACATGCTTGGCCAGCTATTGCGTCCTTGTTCATGTGTAGCAAGAGGCTCTCATTCGCCAGAGGGACCACTTTGAAATTAAACACAAACAGTGAACAGCATGTCTAAAACAATATTCCCTATACTACTAGCAGCCTCACCCTCTCTATGACTACTTATCCTAACGGGGCTGCTCCTTACCTGAGACTGGGCACTTTGGAGAGCAGCATCTGGTAGGCCGTGACGTCGCCCTTCACAGGAAGCGGGTGCGACCGCTCCAGCCGCAACCTCAGCGCCTTCAGCAGCTCCTGGTTGAGCCTCTGCACGCTCTCGGCGCAGGTGAGGCCCGGTCGGTCCGGCGACAGCAGGCAGAAGGCAGAGAAGAGCGCCAGCTCCGACTCGGTCAGCTTCAGCTCGCAGATGCTCCTCACCAGCTCGAACACCTCCGTCACCAGCTTCATCTCCATGGTGTCGCCGGTCAGGAAGAAGTCCATCCGCATCACCGTGTCGCCGTAGAGCACGCAGTTTTGGCGGAGGTCGTAGTGACGCGTCATGCGCAGCACGGTCAGCTCGAACGCACCTGTAGGGATAGTGGGAGAGGGATTGGCGGTCAATAACAAGGAAGCTTTAGACAGGCTCCAGCAACCCTGGGTTGTGTGTTTACTCCCTTGGCTTAGGGTTCGCACACTCGGTATAGAATGTAGAACGAGGTCATATGACGTGGGGACTTAAAACCGTCCCAATGGACTTCCGATTCACCTTCGCCCCGGTAGAGGGGAGGGGAGTTCGAACACTACCCCTCAATCTCGGCTCCCATACGGAACAGCAAAAAAAAAATCGGACAGTGTCAGGCCGCCCATAAGAAAGGATGAATCTACTTAGTCCACTTTTTGGCTCAGGTCAATATCGAGGTCATAGTGTGACAAATTAGAGAACATGTTTTGGCTATTGGGTCTGACTGGTTTGAGCTAGAGTAATTTTTTGCGCTATTCGATCCCTCTCGTTACTGCAAATCGAATGCTGTGTGGCCTGACAATGGTAAGTCAACATGTAAAAATGGCCTGACCTAAGGTCAGGTCAACGTCACGTTTTTTACCTAACAGTTAAACAATAACAGTCGAACAGTCTAACAATATGTCCATCATTTGACTCGCAATGATAACACAAACCTAATGCATCAAAATAACAGTCTTATCACCATTTCCAGCGAAGCTATTGACTCAAGTCTGAAAACCTGCAAGTAGGCCTAGGTGATCTCTAAGAGGCCACAGGTCCAAACTTGCAATATGACCCCCGGGAAGTATATTGAATAAGAATTATTCTTAACCGTCTCAGCGGAAAGTCATATTTTGGCCAATTTCCGGGTGTACATTCATATGCAATGGATATGCCATGACCCGTTCCTGACCTTTGGTCATCGATACAAACAAATTACCCAACTACAGCTTAAGGTATTTGGGTCTATCAATTCATACACGGATATTGATCAAAATATTAAATTGGTTTCACAAGTGACACTTTTTGGGTGAGGTCACAAACTAGTCTGGTAACCTGACTTTAGACGACCCCAGCCTAACATTTCTGGAAAATTGTAATTTTTGCATTTCTTTTCTAGAAAATTAACCGGCGGACCAGGGATGAGGTGCGCTAAGTACGGCAGCGCAAAGCGTTGCCGTTTTCTGACACCGTCGGGGAAACCCGCCGGCCCTTTTCCGACAAGCACTCCCCTCCCTCCCCTCCGGCCCCCTCTGGATCAGGGTTAAATGTCCGTAAATCACAAGGGAAACTTCACACTGAGCACTGGTTATCTCCCTAAACACTGCTTCCAGTCTGCAGCAATCATCCAAAGCATGCGCTGGTATGGGGCTCCGCGCCACTTTCGCCGACAGGGGCGGGTACCCCGCACCCCTACCATCTCACAACCGTGCTAGGAATCAGAAAGTGGTTTTAGATAAGCTGTCTTGATCTCTAGCGAAAATTACATCTGCAACTTTGTCAGATCACTCTTGACGCAACTAGAGATCAAGGAATGTTTTCATAGACCTGCGATGGAAACGTATGTTTTGTGCCCTAAGGGCTAACAGAATAGAAATATAGAAAATATATGGTCATTACTGGAATCTGCTCAATAAGCCAGATCGCATGATGTATCTTATGAGCTTATCAGGGCAAATCTTAGAAGTTACTTGACCTGAGGTCAGGTCAAGTTAATTAGGTCATTATTCATATCATTGAACCGCAGTAAGAAGACAGTCACGATGGCAAAATAAAATATCCCCATTTTACGGGAAGTAAAATACCTGAACATTTTCCCATGCATTCCCAATGCAGAGGCCATGACCCTGATTTGACCCCAGGGCATTGATATACAAATCCAATCCCCACAAATATTATACACGGTGACCTTATGTGAGGTCAATCTTAAATCGATAGCTTAAAGGGAATGTGGCACCTTGGTCGAATCCTGGAATTTAGTGTAATTGGGGGGTACTTTTAGCCGAAAATCATGGACGCATCCATGATTTCTCTGAAAAATGTACAAGAGGCATAATAATTTACTTTTAAATATTCCTCCAGAAAGAAATATCTGCCTGTGATATGTCATATACAACACTACCATATTCATTTGCTTCAGGCTTCATTCTTACTTACACCCACGCACATACAACCCTTCTAAGGGTACATATAGGGTACATATTAGGCAGTTTTTTTGCTTTTCTCTACATAAATTTTGGGTCTCAAGACAAATGATACATTGAGTACCGGGTTTTCCGGCATGCTTTACAACTTGGTTATCTCAGTTAAAATAACGTTATAAAGGTGCCACATTCCCTTTAAGTGTAGTCATCTGCTGCCCTCCACAACATTTTTAGGTTAGATCCCTCGACTTGGATTGGTAACCTGACCTGAAACGGCCCTGACCTAAAGTTTTGTCTGAAGCTGCAAATAATCGGGCTACGGGTATGCTTCGTACGGCGGCGCTGCGTGCCAACGTTTTTTGGCCATCTTTGAGGGACTTCAGATACCCACCCGCCCCCCCCGACCGGCACGTGTTAAATAAACTATGCTTACGACTAGAGGACTTACCGGCCTTGAGTAGGTTGATTTTATCGGTTTCCGAGTATTCCATGAATCCGGGCAGGAGTTTGGCGAAGTCGATGATGTTGTGGATGACCGAGGTGACCTTCTGGGCGGCGTCCATCATCAAGTCCTCGTGACTCTGCGACGGTTGGGGTAGCTGTAGTTAGTGGCTGGTAAAACATACAGAAAGGCCTCAGGTAAGCCTGGGGCGGATCAGCAAATGTAAAACGAATAGAGACAGATTTTCTTATCTTTTCAAACCACGTCCTACCTGTGCCATTAAGTCCAATATTAACGAAAAACTGTTCGGATCTTTGCATCGACAATTTTCTGTCATATCCTATATCAAAAGCAACGAATTCCAGACGTTTCAGGTCATCAAAATGATATTTGCGGATTTTAAGGCATCCGAGCTTCTTATTTTTCAAGTTTTACAAACAAATAAATTCGCCTACAAGTTTGCATTTTCAAATCACATCCGCCTATGTAACCCCTATGCAGTGATTTTAACGGCAACGTTCAAAGGCTTACCCCTTTTGGCACTTGTGGGGGGTAGACAATGCTGTATCTAATTTGTAATCAATAAATGTAGATATGAGTCCAAACAAGAGCCTTGAATACTTTGAATATAGTTCATATGTTACATTTTGGAAAAATGTTTTGTTTCGTATTCATCCCATTCTGGCTGCTGGCACTTTTGTTCTGGAACGAATCCATTGCTAACTTGTTTGCTTTTGCCTTTGTTTGGACGACCCCCAATATCTTCTTGTGGAGGAAGTCCGAACATGATCCTACGAAAATCGACTCCACAGTATTGGCGTTTAAATAATTGTTTGCCTTTATAAGTTGATGCACATGTTCTTTTAATTTAAAGTGTCCGCGAAAACATCAAAGCCCAAAATCCCTTTTGTTTGCGGTCTAAAATGCGTTGTGAAATAATGCAACCCAAATGGTACCTCAAAGGCAAAAATATCTCGGGTTGTGTGGGGTCCACTTTTTATAAACTTATTTCTTGACAAATACTACATATGAAAAATCTGCATATAGGTATCACAATACAAGAACTCATTTTTCCCATATACTGATAAGCATTATTGTTTGGTAACGTGTAACACTTTAGCTGCGATTTATAACAACAACGTAGCAGTAGCCGGTATCAGTTCCGCGATTCTGACAAAAACAGCGCTAGCAGCAGTGCGGTTTCAGCTAGCAAATGTAGCAGAAGTAGCGGTAGCGGCTTCAGAAATTCGGCAGCGGCGCCCACCTGTGAATCAGCACTCACCAGTTTGCTGTAGTAGGAGATCTTGCTGAGGTCCTGCGGCTTCCGCAGCATGTCCTGGACGTACTCGCTGGTGCAGAGTAGGGTGCTGCGGTGGGCGTCGGTGATGGTCTCCGCCAGAAGGTCGGAAATCCGCGACGGATCTGGCGCAGACGGGACGGTGATAGCTGTGGCAGGGGTGTGCCACCCTCGTGGCGCGGCTGGCGAAGGCGTCACACTTGGGTGTGGAAGGCCCCTGGATCAAGGCTGACCTATGGCAGCCTTTTCCGCGGCCGCCTCCTACCCAGGAGATAGCGGTACACTGGGGAGTGCGCGCCGCAGCAGTGGAATCAACGCCGTGCCAGCCGGCGTCCCTGTTTGTGGGTGCACGGGCCTGATCGGCCTTTAAAGTGATCCACCGGTCTGGTCTCCCGCCCGCGGCCCCCATGTGAGGGTTTGGCCTATGCCGGACGCTGTGGCTTGGGGAGACTGGAGCAGCCTATGGCCCGCTGAGTGCGGTGCCGCTGTCCCGTAAGGGTGCCGGCAAATAGAAACTTCCGCTCTGTACATAGTGTGAGTGCGGTGTATGAATGATACTAGCTACTAACACAAAAAATGCTCCCGGGAAAGGGAGCGCAAAAATATTTAAAATAACCTGTGGCAGGGGTTAAAAACTCACAACTTTTCGTCTGTTATGATGTCTACAGCTGTTCCGCAGTATGATGTTTGGTTTTTAAGGGAATGGGTAGTGCGTGCAGTAGTTTTGATGAACGCACCTTCCCCCTCCCTCTGTGTCACTTCACAGGGGTTGCACTGATTTTACGGTAGTTTTTTCATCGCTTGGTCGCAAATTTGATATATCCAGCTTTCCTGCAGCTGCTTAGTCTCACGAGGAATCAACTCTTCAGCAAACGAAAATTATGAATATGATTTGTCAAAACCGTACGTAAAGTTTACCCTTTCTTCTTTTAAATATGAGCAAATTTGTAACGTTTCTGCATTGGGACTTTTTGTCACCATGATAAAAGATGATAACATACCATAAAGTGTGTTTTGGCTTTCTCGCACGTAGGTTGAAGAGCACAAAACCAATTAAAAATCATTGAAATGAAAAATACGGAACTTTAAGGGTATTTTAACACCATTGCAGCGCTTCATTGGTGGTGCCCAGGCGCCCTCAAAGATAAATGAGTACACAACCCTGCTTGAGAAGTTTCCCAAAAGACTACTGACTGTCTCATCGCATGTGCTTTCTAAAACAATGACCCCTTAGCGCAGACCGGGAAACAACAGACTATCCTGGCTATACAGGACATTTAAGCGGCCACTTCGAAACAGGCGTCAAGGAAACTGAGTTGACTACCAAAAGCGATAGAAAGGCTGCCACGTTCCATAGAAAACCCTGACATCAGATTAAGATGTTTTTTTCTTAAAAGTCCGTGCATAAGAGAAGGCGACCAAACACCGGCCGAGTCCAATTATTCCAACCCACACCAACATTCAAGTGTCATTCTACAAAGATCGGAGAAGCACCGAGAAGGTCCAGTTACAACAGAAATGAAAGTAAAAATCAAGAAGATGCAACAGACCGAAGGTTTTCAGTCAGTGAAGTACAACACATGGAATAACAAAGAAACGGAAAATGTAAGATAAATGAAGAAAGGCTCAATAAGATCATCAACAAAATAACTATCAAACTCCGACATAACAAACAAGCTGGCATGGGCGGGCTGAAATCTACACTGCACAAAGCCCGACAGAGGGGCACGTACCGGGCGGCCGGTCGGAGGGGGCGGCCGCTGGGGGGTGGGGGGTACGCAGTCTGTCATCCGTGCTGTCCACCGGCTGAGGGCCGCCGCCCAGCGACGCTATACACTCGGCCTCCATCTCCTCCTTAATCATGATGTCAGTGGGCCGCTGCAGCCGGGGATCTGCGGCGCGCGCCGGTCGCCGCCCAGCACCGGCATAGCGCCTTGTAAGAGATTATGTGGGAGCTGCTGCTGGTGATGGTGATGCTGCTGCTGCTGTTGTTGTTGTTGCTGCTGCTGCTGCTGTTGGTGGGGTGACCCCCGATCTGGGGACAGGTTGTCGCATTCGAACACCGGGACAGCTCGTCTGTCTCACATCAGACACAGATGGAAATCTGGACTGTGTGGAAATGAAGGCTGTTAGTATCCAATCCACCACTGAGAGGTACAGAATATCAGGTCCGGCCCGCACCACCTCTCTTCCGTCGATGAAAAGAACACAAGGCTGTTAAGTACCTTGAGAAAGAGACTGGCTGCACAATTTTTAGATTACAGATAGTTCATGGGAAGGATGAGAATGAAACAGTGCACTACGCCCAACAGTACCGAGTCAACCCATAAACATGCGGAAGTGACCATTCACAACGCTCTTCCAGTCCAGGTGGCAATGCTGCGTTAGCACCGAGCTAACAATACACCTCGTTTTTCTTTGGCGATACTTACGTAATTTTGTTTCAAATCGTGGTGCATGGTTATCGAATGTTCAATTATGAATCGTGGACAGACAGTTCATTCTTCTAAAGCCGGGAAGGTAGCCGTGTTAAAAAAACGGTAACAGAAATGAAAGGACATTAAAGAAAAACGCCTACGCTAGAGTATTTTCTGAGCAGGACTGGTGATCAAGCGGGCTTTTGTGCCTCTTCGTCTGTTCTGGCTTGATAGACATGCCTCGTCGGTACTATTTTTCATTTCCGTGGAATAAAATGGATATTTCCGCTTAAAAAGAAACTAAGAAATAGCCACAAACTCTGCGGCATCCACGGACGCGCCATGCGTTCCCACGACCGCAGCGCCACCTTGGGTCCCGTCCTAGCGCCGCCGAGCGGATCTCACCTGAGTTACCGAACGTCGTCATCAGCACACTGTCCGGCAGCTGCTGCGTGCTGGAGAGCGGCTCCATGGGCGGCTGCCAGGAGGGGGTGGTGGAGTCCACACCGTCGTCCATGCTGAAGGGGAAGGGTGAGGGGTAGGAGGAGCCGCAGCCTGGCGCTGGGTACTGGCCCGCCAGCTCAGTCGCACCGGGGTAACTGAAGAGGGAGAGAGAGAGAGAGAGCGTCGTTACTTAGTGGGATTGACAGAATTTGTGTTTCGCTGTAAATTGATGCGAATGGTTGCATAAGTCAATCAAAAAAAACATTAACACGCGCACTGGAGGGGGGCCTCGGAGGCCCCCCACCTGTTTTTCCGAGGTGGCCGGAGAACCGCTTGTAGCCGAAAAACGAAACTTGGCCACATTTAACAGAATTTAATAGCGCGTCGATTGGTGAAGACTTTTTGAAAATCGGCCGAAAATTTTTTGACTTATAGGCTTTCAAAGTCAGACCTGCATTTTGAGATCGCCGTAAACGCGCGGTCGGACCAGTTAGCTTGCATTGAAGACCGAGTGGTGACGTCATAACGTCATATAAGCGGGACTATATGTCAAGGTCACTTCACATAAAAGTCAAGGTCAAGGTCAAAGGTCACAGGTCAAGGTCATATCTGCACTTTCAAGGTCACTGACCACTGTGCGTCCGGCCCAATGACGTTACCCCGTCTGACATATATTATGCTATGACGTCATCGGTAGGGTACCCTAATACAAAGGTCAAGGTCAAAGGTCACGGTCAAAGGTCATTGGGAAAGGTCAATCCTCATTTCCTGCCAAACAGTGGTTACAGTGTTAGTCAAAGTGTAAATAATAAGTAGTATACCATATGGTGACCTTAAAGGTCAATGACCTTGAATGACCTTGACCCAAAAGTTGTGAGGAAGCCTCTTTGAGACCTCTTCTCTATGAACCTTGTCCACCTTTAGCTTATTCCCGCCATTTTTCTGCATAATCACAGCATTTATCAATCGATACCAGCATGGCCAATATTTGACCTTTACGACCTCGTTTGACCTTGAAGATATTAGCCTAGGTCAATGAAAATTGGTCATCATGTAGATCACCATAGCCCCCACCCACCTACCAAGTGGCGTTTTTCTAACCCTCTTAGTTTCCGAGATCTTAGGGGGGGCCTACCAGGCCCCCCTCCAGTGCGCGTTAGTGCCAGACCCCCTCCAGTGCGGGTGTTAAGGCCAGTCACAGTCTTTGATAATGATGCTGTTCTTTCTTCAGCTCCTGACTGTCACAGGTTTCACCTATGGCAACTTGAAGCTCAGGTTTTAAGTCTGAAACGAGACACGAGGTCACGCGCCGGCTCTCGCCTTCATCACCACTCACGGCTGGTAGTTGCCGTAGACTCCGAGCAGGTCCTGTGAGGAGGTGGGCATCTGGGCGGAGTCGGAGTAGGCGGAGGAGTCGGGCATGCTACCCGGTTCGGCAACGTCCATCTTCCCGCGGTAGAAGCGCACCTCGTCCTCCACCTTCTCCCTCTGCTTCTTTGACATCCGACCGAACTTGACGGCTGGAGAACAAAGCAACGGGGTCGTCAACATGGGCTGCCAGAATGAGGACTGGGCTTGATAATAATTAGCGATTGCAAACAATCGGTAGCTGAAGTCAGCTCAAGGTGAACAACAGGAGTGAGGTGTTCTGTGCAGCCTGCAGGTTTCAGAAATACAACAATAAACGACGCATCTAGCAGGTCTGACTTTGCTGAAACTGATCATCGGGATATATGTAAACTTTTAGTAGAAGCTAAACGGAAACTTGAGCTGGAGTTAATTCTGATTAGGCTCCAGATTGGAGTACTGAAATTTTCGCAAGTTTCCAATTCGAATCTTGGGAGGCGCCGGTAGACGTGCACCGGAAAAGAACCTCAAAACTAAACAAGATCAAACAGTCGTTTTTGACCACACGGCAGCTCATGTCGGATACATTCCTTCAGCTAGCCTATAAAGACCCATTCTTCACTGCTTGCGCCTAAATCACCAGCACGGGCGGTAAATGTCAAATCAATTACTTCGGCCCGAACCCACATATCACATTGCGAGGTAGGACGCCGGCGGTGGCGCCGACAGCTCCCGCTGTGATGGGGTCAAATCCGGGGGTGGCCGGGTCACCGGGTAGCGGTGCGACGGCCAGGCGAAACGGCACACAGGTCACGGGTCACCAGGCAAAGGTCACCAGGCACGGTTTATAGGTTCAACGGGTGGTTGTGGCAGCCAGTATACAGACTGGTCGGCGCGGCTCTGAATGAGTTACGGTGGCGGGCCGTTTGTGTTGCAGGAGGGATCGGTGGGGGTCTGGAATTGGGAGCGGTGCGAGTGAATGGGTTCCAGACATTCTGTAGCTACGAAAATATGGAGAATACGCCAAGGATGGGGACTGGGCATATGAGCAGGCTCTAGATTCGAAATCAATCAAGGCAAGATACTGTCCAGAGCCAACGAGGGTAGAATCAGGGGTCATCCAACCAAATAACTAATCGTTCTGCAGACCTGGAAGACGGGAATGCGGGGGCGCGGTAGAGGAGTGGTCAGCGTAGCTGGCTTCCACGCAGCCGACCCGGGTTTAAGGCCCGACGGCTTCCCTGAACAAGGAGCAAGTTCGCTCCCGAGAAACCTTTCCAACAGGGAAAGAGTTGGCGACGCCATATGACCCTGGCAGTTGGTGCGTCGATAACCCCCCAAATTATAAGATAGGACTGCTCAGCTTCTTCAAGATATCTTTGCAGGGGTATCGTCAAGGGCTTTTAAAACACAACACATAAAAAAGGGTTTCCGCATATTGTAACCGCTCAGCACTTGCCTAACAAGGGTACGTAGCATACAAATTTGCTAGCACTTGATATTTATGCACGAGCTTCATATTATCCAAACCTATCATACATATGCAGGAAGGTTTTTGTGTTTGTCTTGAAATATGCTGTCACTTCCCGGCAACTATAATCCCATCGATCAGTGTACCTGTTGCTGTCCACCCGCGCGAGACACCACCCGTCGTTCACGGTCCTCCCCGTGTCCCTGTCGCCCTCACCCATCATCGCTGTCGACGGGCGTCGACGGCCGATCCTCGTGAGCACCCTCCCGCGCCGTTCAGTTACCGCCCGCGTCGTACGCGACCATAACGGTGCCAGCGCACAAAGCACGTCACGTCACGTCACACTCCACACCGTCTCGCGCAGGGGCGGAGTCAGGATACCGACCCTGGCTGGAGACACTGCTCAGAGTGACCGTGAACACCGTGCGGCAACTCCTCCGAGTGGGGATGGGGGAGTTCGAGCGAGGGCCGGGCGCAGCGGTCTCATCGAGGTGCTGCATCCGCCGATGATCAGCCGTCATTCCGCCGGGCTGCGCGGCGTGACGCCGCCAGGTGTGGTCCATCGCCCGCGGCGCCGCCACCGTGACGTGACGTCACAGGCCACCAGTGACCCAGTGCCGGCCGGGTAGTGCGCCGCGCCGCCGACAGGTGGCAGGGCGAGCGCCGCGCTGTGTACGGTCCGGCGGTCGCAGTTTGTTGAGGCGATGCGAATGCCGTGTGAATGGTGTCAGGCGCGGCGACAGGCTGCTGCGTAAGAAAGAATGCGGTGACGGCGCTGGCGGATCCGTGGCTGCCGGGGCAGGCCGGCCACACACACACCAAAGACGCTGTTTTAACGGAGCCTTCACCTCGAGCATGTGACCTTTTTTATGCATATATGCAACAGCGTTGCCACCGGCCAAAAATGTGCAGGAGGAGGTGGGGGTAAGTGAGACTTCTCACCTCCTCGCTGTCAGAAAACTACTGCAGTCTAACCAAAAACTGAGGCTGGACTCCTTGCGATGTCCCGCACCTTTTCCTTTCGACACTTGAAAATTATCCCAAATTTTCCTATGGTAAATTATCGGATGAAAATGTAGAGAGACGTAATCCCGCTCCCTAGTTTCGATGCCAATGTCTACATACATCGGGGACGATCACACACCGTTTAGTCCTCAACGGAGTAGCGATCGCGATCTATAAAGTTTGATGAAAGGACTCGGAACGACCGATGCTTCAACCTTCAGTGAAGAAAAACTTATTCTCATCATGACTAGAACAGTAAACAGTGCATTTTTCATACAGACAGCGAATCATTTTTGGTTCCCGCCCTTGTCCACTTTTCCTCCAATGAGAACTACTGCCCTTTTAGTACCAAAGAACTGCGGATCTCTCTTCCGTTCGGCAGAAGCTTACTGCCCTTCTTTGAAGACTGCCATGACTCTCTACCTAGGTTAATTACACAAAGTAGGAGAACAACATGACCGCTAAGGAAAACAAGAGTGCTCTTTCGACAGTCAGATATATACAGATATGATCTAATATCTCCATGGGACATATGTCTCTTGGAGGCGTAAGAGTCTCTACCCCTCTCGACAGTAACGGTGGTTGACATGTGCAATCACGCAGAGACGCTGCAGAACTACAATGCTCGGGCGGTACGGACAGCTGGTAACAGTGGACACTGGGCGTGACTACGGAACAACATTGATCTGAAGTACAGCATAAATCCAATTAAGTAGAAAATCTAACTTCAGATATTTGTAAGCAATGGGTCCTACACCACAAGCAGTGGAACTGGGGGAGGGAGGCACCGGGTGGGCCACTGTACCCCCAGGGCATTATAAATGTTGAGACCAGCCCCCTCAGGAAAAGAAAATGTGCCCCTACCCTTTAAATTCGAATCCCGGCGTTTCTGTCTTACGCCATTGTCAATTATCGATACGTAAGCAAATCTAGCCGTTTCGCCAAGCCGTGATGAAATAAACTCCCTTTATCTTTAGTTGATATACTTTTAGCGCCCTCGTGAACATGTATTCAGACGTTCGTTGCAGGGCCAGACGCCTTTCGACGAGAAGCGTGGTTCTGACCCGGTGCTGCCAGTTTCCAGTGTTTACTTTCGCTCAGGCCTAATGGTCACACTGGGAGTTTTCAGCTGCGCAAAGGTGAGTCCAGGACTTCTGACGGGGGAGGCCTTGGGCTGGCGGGGGTGCCGTCTGAACCACAGGGAGGCTACTAGTTGGCAGCGCGACCTGTCATGGGGAGCGCTGGATCGCGACGCGGGAGCGTCGCTTCTCGCACCCTAGGGCGGTGACGGTAAACGACACTTCAGGGGGCGTCAGGGACGTTTCAGGTGGAACCGATGGTTTATCTGAGAGGGAGGTGGTCGACTTCCTCAGGGGGCGTTAAAGTGGCGCCGATGCTTGATCTGAGGGTAGAGGGAGGTGACTCTCTCTCTGGCCACTGGGTACGCCCGTACGGTTGCTGGTAGTTGCGATGGCAGCTCCCAATGGTCACCGTCTCTGCACTGGCTGGTGACTTCAGACAAGACTGAGTTATGGCGCAGTCCGTCTTCCACACATATTTACAAATAAACAGACGGCGTCAGTCCGGCTCTGCCCCGCTGGCGACAAAGATGAGCTACAGGGATGCTAGCCGCTGCTTAACGATACATAAGTCGGCGCAATGAGTTGTGTTTCCGTGCCAAAATATTGCAGCACGGACACGTGAAAACAACATCAACATGTAAGGAACCCCTGCACGGTAAAGTTAATTCACTTTGGAACATTTTTTTACTCTCACAGGGGCGGACGCAGACCCGAGTTTGAGCGGGGGGGGCAAACCCTTGTCTGCCTCTTCTCCTGGGGGGGGGGTGGAAGCGAAGAATTTTTTTGCTCTATCAGACCTAGTGTAAACATCTTTTATCAGTGCTCTACAGACCTAGTATAAGCTACCTCTCCAGGTGCATGATCGCTCTCCGGAGGGGGGGTGGTGGGAGCGAAGATTTTTTGCTCTACAGACCTAGTGTAAACACCTTTTTTCAAAAATATCTCCGGCGTTTGGGGGCCATGGCCGCAATCCCCCCCTGCGTCCGCCAATGTATTCACATCAGTGGTGGATAGAAGGGGGCTCGAGGGGCTGAAGCGCTCCCCAGATATCCCGAGTGCCCATGCTTAATATAGGCACACTGTGAAAAAATATCATATCAAATCGAAATGTTCTTGCAAAAGTTATTTAGCCCTTGCCCCGGTGGCGGGTACGAGCCACCTTCGCTCTGGTGGGGGGCTAAAAAAGACCCCCACGATCTCAAAAACTAAGAGAGCTAGAAAAAAGCGCAAAACGGCAATCGAAAGTTCTTCAAAAATGATATCGAAAATACTTCGGTTATTTTTCTTGTCAGGTCAATATCAAGGTCACCAGAGGTCAAAATAGGTCAAAATCGCTAATATGAGGTGTACTAAGAAAACCTCATATATCTCAGAAACTATGACAGCTAGAAACATTTTTCTAACACCATTCGAAAGCTCTTGAAATGCACTTTCATGACAGTTGCATTCATTTTCGTGTCAGGTCAAAGCCTACGGAGCTACAGGTCACTAAATATTGGGCATATTCTTGGGAATGTCCATAGCCACCCATGCATAAGGGCGTTTACTTTTTCGCTAATAGCTTCCAAACCAAACAAGATACAGCCATAGTGTATGCACCATTGCAATCCTCTCGTCAATACGAATCGAATGATATATGATATTGATATGCCAGGTCAAATTTAAGAATTTGACCTGACCCAGGTCAACGGTCTGACCCAACTTGACCTGGTATAGTCATAATGTATATCATTTGACTTGCAGTGACTATACAAGCACTTTGGTGACAAAATAAAAGTTCTATCTTAGTTTATTTAAAATTTATAGAGTAAAACACCAAAAAATGCTTCTTTGACCTAAGGTGACCTTTTAAAGGTCACAAGTCAAAAATTTTAGCATCAACTTCAGAAATTGGCTAAGAGCAAGTCGCAACCGAGGTTTGAAGTTGATTTCATCCATACGTACTGAGAAAAGCTCATTTCGTGATTTTCCCCATGTATTGACAATGGAGAGGTCATGCTCTGCACATGACCTTAGGTCACCAATATCAAAAATCCCGGAACAAATGTTGTAGCTCCTGGTGGGCCCAATATGTGGTATGAGTTTCAACTTGATCAATTAACCCTTCTTTTAGTTATGCGGTCCTAAGTATTTTTTGAGGTGAGGTCACTTCACCTGGCCTGGTGACCTGACCTGATATGACCTTGAGCTAAAATTTTCAGGAAAGATGTAAAAATGATGAAGGAACAGCTAGACCAAGTTCGACGGCGCTGCGCGCCGCTATTTTTTGGTCACTTCGGAAAAACCCGAGGGGGTCTAAAAGACCCCTACCCGGGCGAAGGTTAAGACATCAGTCGTATTTCGGTTGTATTTTCGTAGCTTTCGAAGGTCATTCGGCTATCCTCGTCAGCGAAAGATTGCTCAGCCAGCGCCTGATTTAATACTACACAAGTTTGAGAAAACATCACATCGCATCACACTCGTGCTAAAACTTCAAATTCTACTTGTTATTTGTCGCCCAAGAATGTTTTCTAAAACTTGTGTAGTATTGAATTAGGCGCTGGCTGAGCAATCTTTCGCTGACGAAGATAGTCGAATGACCTTCGAAAGCTACGAAAATACAACCGAAATACGACTGGTGTCTTAAATAACTTTTGCAAGAACTTAATATGTCCCAGTCAAACACGATTTACCGCAACATACGCAAATCAAAATGTGTGGGTCAGTTAGCTCAGTCGATTGAATGACTGACTTAAGGTTGAAGAGTGCCGTGTTCTAGTCCCGGTTAAGTTCAGATTCTCGATTTCCGTCGCTGCCACCCTGTGTTTTTGGGCTACGCTTACGACAGAGACACAATTACGCATAGCGTGGCCATGATGCTGCCTCAACCCCACTACCCGACCAGAAATACGATTGGCCCGTTTTTCTTGTGCTTTTTGGCGAGGAAGGCATGAAAGCACTATTCTATGCATTGTGTGTGAACGGCGACATCTTCAGAAGGGCATTTGGTCCGCGACAGCTTTGAGTTTCTGGCTCCCTGAGATTTTCCCAGATATGCTGGTAAGGCCAGGTTTTTACCTCTGGGGCCGTGCTCGACCGCAAACGCTTACATAATCTGATCGAACCCTCTATCCGGGCTACATGGTAGTGTTCCTTATTATCCGTATTTAAGTGGTATTACCAGACAGCTTGTCGGCACTGGCCCACCACCGCCCCAGGTATGCCCAGACACCCACCCGTGTTACGCTCTTTGCACGCTAGCATGAATATTTGACACTTGCAAGAGGCTTCGGGCGGCACAAAGACGATGCCCAGGCGGTGTAATTAGCTGGAAACGTACCAAGCGGCGGCGTGCCGGGGGTGGCGGGGCAGCAACAGACCCCGGCCACGTGCTGTCTGGCATGCCGTGGACATTAATTGGATATACATTGTTAACCATGAGGCTTGCAGACAGCACAATCCGATATGCTCGGAGGGTTTGAATGATTTAGAGCTATTTTGTCTCCAATTTAGCGGATGTCAAAACACATATTTGAGTCAAAATTAGAAGGATAACCATTCCAACAAAAATCACGTTCGGTTCAAATAAAAACCCTTACATCCTTATAAATTTCCTTTACAACGAGTCTTAAGCACTTGTAATGTGCTGCTCCAAATGTAATTTTCAAAATTTTCAGAAAAATGGGGGTCTCCCAGGTCAGACGTGCAGATACTGATCAGCCCGGCCACTAGGATAGTTAAAACATTTGCATTATTCCATGGCTGTGACAAAACAGAAACTTTGCCGGCAAAATCCCAACTCGAAATACATGCTTCCGAAACACAGAATCAAGTACGCGATTAATATTAAAATTCAGTGGCCGTTATGTTCATTTGCACAGCGTGCCATTACTGATGTAGTATATGCATTAAGTTCAGTTGCTACTAAAATGATAGACCCCCGCAGAATACCTGGATTTTCGCTGGCACAGTTGCCAGTTTTTAACATACGACCCAATGATGGTGGTTGGCGGTTGGTAGCAGGTTAGATACCTTAAATTTGACGGGTATTTTTTGCACAAAAAGTGATTGTAAGCATACATAAAGCATTACCGCTGATAAAAATAATTCAATAAATACTGTTCTGCCGAATCATTCACTATTTATCAAAGAAAATCACACTTACATTTTAGTAACTTCAATTTAGTGTTCCCTTTTACCCTGAATTTATTATTCCGTACCCGTAACAGTTACCAAAAAGCAAATCGACACAAATTGCGCGGAAGAGACAGTTCATGTAGTTCAGGAAACTTTCTAACTGTGTGTGTGTAGATACGATCACGTAAAGCCTGCTAAAACAAAGCCTGTGAAGCCTAGCAACACACTAAAGGAACCTGAATGGTATGGAGTAGATAAGGTTTTTGACGACGTTACATGATATGGGAATTTCAGTACATCTGTACCTATCTGCCCATAGACATAATATCACGTCGATGATCCAGAAAGTTTTTTTGCCATTTGTATCCCCTTTTCTTATTTTTGGGATAGTAGGTAAAAGGGTTTAAATTATGATCGAACATGGAACAGGTATCGATGGAGGCTTCAGGTATAAGCATGTCTTTGTTGTGCCTGTGGTCGTGCTATTATTTTGCTGACGCGGAAGACATGCTTTGAAGACATCATGGAAAGCAAGAATAAGGCTATATTCTTGTTTGGAGTGATTTACGGTAGAGACAAAATCTGGTTCCTTACTTTCAGGCATATTTTGTCCATAAAAGGTCCTTTTTAGAATTAAGGCAATGTGGCGCATTCCCTTTACTACCCAGAACCTTGCTTTTCAAATGGAAAGCAACCTTATTGTTCTGTAAAGTTGGTAAAATCATTGAAATAAAAATATAAAGTGGCCTGCTATTTTAAACACCGCTCATTCTATCCAAAGGGAAGAGCACAATGCACTGCGCACCGCCCTCTCCTGCCAAATTCCTGTTGGACCTTCCCCTATTGTCCTGACGTCCCAGTGTTTCCTGCGCCCTCCCTGTCCTGCCCCTGGGCTGGTTTCCGTCCCATCAAACATCAGCGACCGCAGCCCCGCCCCCCGCAGCCGAGGGGGGACAGGCCTCACAGCTTTGTCTTTTGTGGACAAAGAGGGTAGCAACTGGCAATCAATGTTCCCGGATAACGGGACGAGGAGCACACGCAGGGGTGAAGAGTCGGCAGGAAAAACGTCTCGGGTAAAATAGAAAAAAACAGTTGAAGAATACCTGTTTGGGCTGTTCCATCAACAAACCGTAGCAATGACGGCTGTAGGCTCGAAGGCTCGTCACATGACGAGTTTTCACTCATTAGCTTGTAAACGTGATACAATTTTGGGTCACGTGAGTGAGTTATATAGTGGGTTTGGGACGGGGTGAAATTAAGAAAAAATACGATTTTGATTCTAGATGGGACGAAATAAAAGGCTTTCTGCATTATTTAGCTGCCTCAGCGTGGAGTCGGGCTCAGGGGGTTCTACCTTTGGCATGTCCCAGCCCTCTAAAGTGGCCCTATCTTACAGCAAAAGAACGCACAAGCCAAGAAATAAGCTTTTGTTTTAAGGGTGTCAACGAACAAGATTATCCAGTTAAACCCAAGCTGCCTGCCAATTTTGGTTCGTTACCTGTTTAAAAACACTTTGTTTTATAATTTCACCCAGGCCTCCCCCAAACGTTTGGCTGAGGCCCGCCGCTGAGTCTGTAAGCGGTATCGGTACCTTTCACCTCGGCAACAGTCGGCCCTGAGCCGGCGGCAGCCGTCAGCAGGCAGGCGCGGCTGTCGCCCGTCGTCACTCGCCACCCATCTCAGCCCGGGCCACCCTCACTGCCATAAAGACTAGGCGCGAGTAATAGCCCCTCCCCCTCCCGCCGCGACGTCACCCCCCCCACTCCACGGCCCCCAGTCAGCTACGCAGCCGCTCGCAGCGGTCAATGAACCCGCGAGGCCGAAAAAATGGCCCACCGCCGGAACGAAATGACTGTGGAGAACAATGGCGGCGGTTCAGGCGGGAAGGGGCGTGTGTAAGCTGGACGGTGTGTTGGGCGGGTCGCCCCTCTCGACCGGAGAGGACAACGGCTGAGAGGAATTCCGTCAGATTGTCTCCAAGGTGGTGTACTACGTAGTAAATCACAGCAGTCGCGATAAGACACTCACGCTACTCGACGGGAGAAAGGGTGTAGGCTACAGGCTTGGTAAATGGTTAAACCAATAAATTATCTGTCAGGGGACATGCGCGCCATGTGGTGAGAAGTGCTGCTGTGGAGGCTCTAGGGTCAACGATAGTGTGCACAGTGGCGGATCCAGGGGAGGGGGCAAAAAGGCATTTCCCCAAACAGAAAAGCTCGGGGCAAAACTATGTTTTGCCCCACCCCCACAAAAAGGTCGACCTCCTTTATGCCCCGATTACTTTTTAGTTAATAAGAAGGATTTGTGTGCTTAAACTTTCAACTTCAAACAGAACCAGCTAAGTTCAGTGTAAATATAGGGTCTTGGATAGGAAAAAAACATATTGCACCCTTGTTTTTCATCTAAAGATATTTTTGTTTTTTTTGCTTTTCGCCTCGAATATCCCAAATTTAACCGTCCAGTCATAGTTTTCACAGCATGACGTTTTTTTTTGCTTTTTGACTTTGGTTTGCCCCCAAACTGACCGGCTAGATCCCACTGAGGATGCACCAAGTGTGAACTTTGCCAGGTACTTCTGACTTCCATTAAATCTTTGCTGGCTCAGTTATATACAGCAGTGAGATCACTTTATCAGTATTGGATGTAACTACGCAGCGAAATAGATCCCCAATGTGTTTCCCTCCTATTAAAAGTGTTCATCGCTGTACCCAAAGCCTTCTACTGAAAATAGAAGGCGTGACAGCACTCCGAACAGACAACTGGGGCCAAAACTCCTCCCAAAGCCTGCGTGAATTGCATATAATAGCATGCGCTTAAACTCGTTTTATACCCTCAGGCAAAGAAGCTGGGCTTTGTAACGTGTGAGGTTGAGCTATATCTTCGAGGTGATTTGTCTTAGCGCATAGGTGCATTGGCGCCAACCAGTTACTTCGCCGACATTGAGCAATGGTTGTGCGGTAAGATCGCGCCTATGTTCAGAGCACCAAACATAACTTCAGTGACGCAATCCAGACATACATGTTCTACTGATGTCTGCCGGGCCGCATAGCAACGGCCATGGGTTCTCAAATCTAGCCTGTTGCATACCAGAACACCTAAGCAGCTCACAGGACAAAACACATAGTTAAATGTGCAAATTAGAGGCACATATAAAATCATTAGAATGATACACGGATCAATATCCGCTCAGGGCTGTGAGATTTATTTGTTCTGGAATGTTTTTTTACGGCGCACATAGAGCATAAATACCACGCCCAAGGGAAGACATAGTCTTTGCATACATAATTATATCTACATATGATATCCATGGAACTAAACAGACCTTTAAGCTTATTACTATCAGGTTCCTAGCTACCCTTAACTACGCCTGTCAGGGGGAGAGGATTCGGCCCCCTAACTCAAAATAAAAATCATATTTAAAAGAAATCAAAATGGGATCGGTTCCTTCCATACTGAAAACCATTTTCATTGACGAGAAAATTTACAATTTTGAACAAATGCATTGTTGGCATACCATGAATTAGTTTTGAGCTCCCGCATTTTCAGCTTCAGGGACCACCTCTGTAAAATAATTATATGAATTGTAAATGAACCATCGCCTCTTATCCAACATATTTTATGACAGAACTCTTGCAATGGTTACTCTAACAATATTTTGAGTTAACTGCTGGGAATCGTGACCAACCAAGGGCGTAGTCAAGGGAGGAAGCCACCCCCCTCCCCTGAGAGCCCGAAGGGCCCTCCTGAGGACACGATTCTGTAACAAGCAGGGCACTTTTTACCCATCAGGGCCCTTTCGGCGCTGTCGCAGGGGCCCTTTTCGGGGCACCGCCCCCCCCTGAGCGAAATCCTGGCTACGCCCCTGTGACCAACTAAAAATGTTATAGAGATGTATAACCCTAGTACTAGTATGATGGATGTGTGGCTCTGCTCCTTTATTACTGCTCTCCCATCACTTTACTCTTTTCGCCACTCATATTCTGTATTGGTCAGACAACAAACATCAGCAATAATGCCGTTCGATTCAAAGGCTGCCCTACTAATATCGCTGACTTAAATTGAAAGTGTATTGCCGTTAGTATAATCGCTTCCCCAACTATAAAACAAAAATTCACCGCTCTTTCTGAAGCACTGACAGCTATTCAAATAGTACTGGAATTTCCGATGTTTGTAACATTTTCAAGTAGGCCATACTTCCCAACAGCTCACCGATACCGTGCCCCTAACCCGGATACAAGGTTGAAACAGTGAAAGGTAGGCAAAGGGTACGACCAACCTATGTTTACAGAACGTGTTTGGGTAATGCTGACCGGTCTGACACATTTGGTACGCTTACACACCAAGTGTGCACCTCCTGAGCTGGCCGCCCCCAAACCAACAACATATGCAGTTTCAGCAAACGGGGGTACTGGGTATGGAGAACATGGCCGCGGTAAACATGGCCTGACGCCGAAACTAGTCGTGGCATTTGATTGTCGCACACACCCCAGGGGCGAGGCCAGCTGGTTGGTTTGGGGGAGGGGAGCGTAAACACATCAGCGAGAAAAAAACGTTGAACGACGGAGGCGGTGCCAGGTATGGTTAAACTCGTGCAGTGAACCAATTTTCCATATTCAAAAAGACGCCTTGCGAAGGAAAAAACAATTATCGTTTTTTCTTATTAACGGACACGTCCACCCCAATCGCTCAATTATGAAATATTAGTTTGCTGGGGAGTTTGCTGGCTCCCCTCTCTTTCGCTTCAGAGGGAAGAGAATGACCAGATAGGCCTCCCTGCATCCGATCTCTCACAACCTACTGGCTTATAACTAAGGCAAAGGAAACAAGGGACCGGGGAAACGTCACCCTTGCCCTCAGATTCACCAATGGGGCCCTCGCCTCCACCCGTCGCCCTCCCAGCTTCACAGATGGGGCCCTCGCCTCCACCCGTCGTCC
Organism: Lepas anatifera; assembly: GCA_034440635.1. Lineage (NCBI taxonomy): Eukaryota > Metazoa > Arthropoda > Thecostraca > Lepadidae > Lepas > Lepas anatifera. The sequence continues at coordinate 156,105 of JAOTON010000760.1, forward strand.
TCCCAGCTTCACAGATGGGGCCCTCGCCTCCTCCCGTCGTCCTCCCAGCTTCACAGATGGGACCCTCGCCTCCTCCCGTCGTTCTCCCAACTTCACAGATGGGGCCCTCGCCTCCTCCCGTCGTCCGCCCAGCTTCACAGATGGGGTCCCCGCCTCCTTCCCTCGCCCTCCCAACTTCAGATGCCCTCACCCCCCCCCCCTCCCAGCTTCAGACAGATCTGGAAAAATTTTAGCAGGAGTGTTGCTCTCCCTTTTTACTGTTTTTCCCACATTGTCCGACACATATCTACACTAGTGCATTCTCCCGGTTCTGACGTATTTCCAGGGCTTCACAAAGGGCTTGTTCCAGCGCCCTACACTAAAAAATGGAGTTATAAGTTTATTATGGCTACAAAAAGCAATAGTTGCAATAGTTACAAAAGCAAAACTGACTTCCAATACGCTAAATGACAACTAAGACTTCAGTTTTAGGGCAGTTGAAAGCTTGTTTTTTTAGTTAGATTGGCTTCTTTGGGCTTCACTATTACATAAATATTTTCGATAAACAGTATTGCCAACTTCTTCATGAAGAGCCATGGAGTAGCCCCACACCCCCATACACATTTGTATATCATCTTTGTCACCATTTGTCAGCAGAACTTCCCCTTTCCAAATCTTTAGGTTGATTTACCTAACCTGAACACGGCTTCAGCGCCCCCCCCCCACCACCCGCCCAGGCTCTCACTTTCAAACAGCATTGTATCGACGCCGCGACTACTCAAAGTTCTGCCGAAACTGTCCATTGTTCTTCGCGTGTGCTTATTAAAAAAAGATGAGCCAGTAGCAGACCGGTACTACATGACCAGTGACGTCACGGATCTCTTCTCGCAGCTCTCAGTTGTTCATGCAACTGGCCAACCCCTAGCAGCAACAGAGCTCCAACCGATCCAACCGGAAGAGCTCCAACTGATCCCACCGGACAACAACGAACACCTCCAAATTCCCAACCACAAGAAGTTTCTAAGGTCACACCCGGCGACAACGAACCTTGCAGATTAAAACAGAACACACGGATCATCTCATAATGCAGGGATCAGGGAAGCGAGCGGCAGCCGAGAGGAACAGTTGGCATCACCACTGGCTGGCCGGTCAACGACCCTGCACGCTGCAACGCTGCAGAGTGGAGCGGTCCCGAGTCCCGGCGGAGACACGCGCGGAGACAGGCGCCGCGACTCCACACGTCAGTCTCGGACACCCACACTAATGGACCGCCGCAGTGACGTGCACGTTCGGAAATATCTCAGCAACGCAGCATGTTCAAACCAAATATACCCAGACAGATCATTGTAGTCTAGTAAGTTCATTTTCCTCCTGCAGCCGGTCAATCGCGCTGGGTTTATTTCCTGCTGAGATGTCTGCTGTCGCCAGAGATTGAAAGTTACGTCAGCCATGCTGACTCCAAGAAACGGGTTTCAACCATACGCAGTCAACTCGGGAATTGAAAGTGGCCTAACTGAATTGATCGCCGTTCACAAAGTGGCACCGTCACCAAGTGACGTGACGTAAAGAACTCTAGAAGAGCAGGAAAATATATATTCTCAGAATGACGAGCTGAGCACATGTAAGAAAACGGGAAAGAACAACAACCTCAGTGGCGTGACCACCGAATCAGGGCCATGTTCTGGCCACCATTGCTGCGACACGTGTCGGAAGCGTGATCAAAAAGCCCATGGCTGGTGGAAGAATCCTGTTACCGAAAATAAAGTTATATTTTCCCATTTATCCACCTAAAAACAAGTTGTCTGCTCACAATGATAATAAGAAATAACCAAATCAACAAAAGATGATGAAAATTACATAACCATAACCAAAGTTTCCTTAAACTTCCTGCTCACTTTTCATCTTTACATAAAGCCAATGCAGTCAGTGAATGAACTGAACTCGGTTGTGTATCAACTCAGATATTCAATATATAACACTTGGATTGTTGTAGCAAGCGGCCTATAGAAAGAAGCGCGGGTTGGTCAGTGGGTTGTGTCCCGCCAACACCTTGCTGCTGCAAAGACTCGCTAGGCATGCGGGAAACATTCACTTCTTCCCAATAATGTGTGACGTTCTCGGCACATAATCCGATGAAAAGTTCCAGGTTTTTCGGTGGTTTAATGAGCGCGCTGAACAAAGCAGCGAGCAGAAAAACCCCTGCAGAGGGTGGTAATGTGATTTCTCGGTACATGATCACAAACTTACTCACCCACGTCGGTCTAAGGTAAAGGAACAGGGAAAATCTTCACTTCAAGGTCAGATCACCGCACAACAGGAAGATTAGAACACTGTTCAATCCTACTGGCGCATATCACACGTTTGCAGTCTATTTTAAGAGCTTTTGCTTTTGTTGATAATTAGATTTAAAGATCAGGGCGATGTTTCATCTTGATGCATCGCACATTGACTATTTAAAGGGAAATATACTATAGATCACGTCTTGCACAAATCACGCATTTTCTCACAGTAGTTGACAATGGCCAGGGGAGGGGGCTTTAAGGAGAGGCCAGAGTAAACAATGTTTACCTAGTTTTCCCTGCTGAATCAAGCGTAGCACAACGACATCGAGCCGGGAAATAGCAATTGTAATTATGTAAAAAAATCCCGCAAAACTTTGAGGATTAGTCTTGTAAGAAAAATGTTTATGCAAAGTTGTATGATGGCACAAAGTCTTCTAACGAGCAATTGTATTTAGTCTCTATATCATTTTGAGGTTTTATGAACCACCAGATTTTCCAATTCATCACTAGAAAAGCACAGTTTTCGATCAAACAAAGGGAATAATTTAGGGCACAGAAGGGCAGGAAAAGGCCATTTTTGGAAGATAATTTGTAAATTTTTCTAAGAAGTTCTTACTTCCCCTCCCGATGACTCAAGAATTCCCAAACATATACACTGCCCTGAGAAAAAACAACAACACCCAAAGCCCTACTGAATTATGTTTTTCACACCAGAAACGCAATGTCATGGTATGGGCATGGAATAAAGATACATACCTGTCATCTTTATCAGTCAAGGAGGGGCCTCCTAGGAAGGTCAGTGGTCGTAAATGTAACTGCGTGCCTATCGATGACACTGGAAGTCTCCTCAGCCCTAAATGGGCTGGATCCGTGATCGGGTAAGACAATACTAAGGTCACTAGCGGATCCAGAGGAGGGCAAATGGTCCATACGCCATCCCCTCAGGGGTGAATTTTTTTCCAACTTTCTTTAAGCACTATGTTCTTACTTTTACCCGAGTCCCCCGCGCTCCCGCGTCCGCCAGTGCCTAAGATTACATATTCAGTACAACACACATGCTCACTTACAGCACCAGCCTATCATTCACAACATTCCCACTCCACTCCAGTCGTGCCAGCGCTACCTGAGCGTGTGGCCTCTGGGGATGCGGGCGCCTCAGCGCCCAGTGCAGATCCTGGAGGCCCCGGGGGCCGTGTGGCCGACATTACACCAAAATGCACGCCAACACACTTATATCTTGCGTCGCGATTCTGGCTCTAAATTCGGCGTGCTTTTGGATAGAAAGGACCCTGCCGACACCCATTTAGAACTGGGTTTCATTAACCCTCTAAAATTGCTGGGTACCTTTAAAAGCAATCCTCCGGCGGATGGAGAATCCTCTGCCGATGAACTGAAAAAAACCCAAATGGGCCTGCAATTGCCACTAATCAACTGGAAGGGGCCTTTTTGATTTGAAGGATCCTCGACCTTTTCCAATCTGTATACATTGGAAGATTGAAAATAGTCACTGTGGCGCCCCTGCATATCAACGAGCCTTAGATATAACAGGAGTGCCAATCGGTGACGACGAGGGTATTAATGTAGCCTCAAGCCATTCATTTCGCCGGAAAAGCCTCCTTGACAAGCTCAGCGACTTCTTTTCTAGCCAGGAGGGTTTCATATCGGCCAAGGGGATTCCATTATCAAATAGATGACCTAATGTGCTTTTTCGTGACGCATTTTATAGTTCAACAGTTTCCTGAGTCTACCAAAGGCTGCCAGCATCGAAGGGGCCTCCTGAGTTCAGCGGAGGGCCTCCTGAATTTTAACCCTCGCCCCATCGGGGCTATCGATGCCCCTAAGTTTTTTCGGGATAGCAGAAACACGACGAGGCGCAGCGCCGCGGTTGACGGCTCCACGTCTTACTCCATCATTTTTCCACCATCCCTGAAATGTTTTACCCCGGGTCACCCAAAGTCAAGTCACTAGGCGAGGTCAACCAAGGTCACCTCACTTCAACTTTTGAGCTCTACAAGAGCTACATTACTAAGTCAATCAATTTGAAACTTTCTACACTTCATGACCCCTCCGGGGTCTACAAGGTGTATATCCGGGACTTTTCGATTTTGTGATCTGAGGTTAGGTCACGTGGTGACCTCTCCCATTGAAAAAGCATATGGAAAAGCTGTCTTATGATCTAAAAGTCACAAAAATGATTTCAAATGCTCGACTTGCTCAGAAAAGCGTTCTGGGACACCCTTTCACGGACACCAGGGGCCATATTTTGCCTTTGAACTCTCCAAGGTCATCTAAGGTCACCAGGGGTCAAAAACAGTATGTTGACAATAACTTCTGACCGGTTTAAGCTAGAGCGCTGAATCAGCGTGTATGTCTCATTACTGGCTTTCATTTGATATACGGCAAAGTCACTTTCTGACCTTTCGTACCCTCAGATCAAATTAGGTCACGAGGTGACTTCTGGAGGTCAAACCAATGGCGGAGGGTCATTACGTTTCACATAGCGGAAAAAGATCCGGCATTTTCCTATCAAATGTACGTTACCAGATTTCAATAACTCTAATGACATAAGAGTTATGCCCAGTTTCCTGAAGCATTGCATATTTGAGTGAAAATAGCCTATCTTGACCTAATTTGACCTCTGGAGGTCAATCCATTGACCTGAGCGCTTAAACATCTAGATTAAGTTCTTACTGAACTCACGCGAGCTTTCTAATGCACTTTGCAGATTTGCGCTAACACCCATATTTTCGGACTTAGAGGGGGCCATTGATGGCCCCCTCTCCCTCTCGGTAGGGCGAAGGTGGCGCCGAACCCCCGGTGGGGCGCGGGTTAATGGCGGGAGGGGGAGGGCAAGCCCCATGGACTTATGACCATGATGGTCGTGGTTCCGTGGTTCTCATGGTGCGATTTTGTGAGCCTTGCAGAGGGACTGGCATCTGTTGCCGAACAGTTATAAAAATATCAAAATCCTACCACCATTTAAAAAATAAAACATCAGCTGGGTGCGTTGTTATTCACAAAGAGCAAGACAAACGAAAAGAGAAAACAGGGCCTGGGAAAGGGCATTACACAATTTCTACGAAACAACATAACGCGAGGTTACCAGTATTCACTTCTGCCCAGGGCGTGACACAATCCTCTATTGCACTACAGTTTATACAGTATCCTCCTGCTGCCCCCCCTGCCCCAAAACAGGCAAGTACTTTATGATATGGTAAAAAATTAACGACTAGCCTCCAGTTCCGTAAAAACGTGGGACAACTCATCTTTTATTTACTAGGTTAAAACTCACTTATTTGCTTAAGTTAGATTGTACAAGATTAAATCTAGTCGACAGAAAAATAACATGGAAAACGGAATTAAAAGCTCGGAGCAGAGTTTGGTCCATCGGCTCAGAGTGGCTTTCTCGACATTGCGCCAATCGCCACGCCCACGTTCATTGTGCAATCCAGCGCTCAGGGCAAACCCTAAAGCCTAAGCCGAGCCTCTGAACTGAGCCGGCAGCGTGGTCTCCGAGCCTTGCTGGTCATGTTTCATAGAAAATGGATGGGCAAGATGCAATAAAGTGTGCTCAACTCTGCGCCTACCTCAACCACAATCACGGTAAAACTGCCGGTGCCGAATGCAGATTCCTGGAGGAGTCGAGAAAACAACAAGAGAAGGACGCGCGTGCACGGCAAGAGAGATTGCGTAACGGTAGGCGGCTCATGAGACTCCGAGTTCAATTCTTTATATCCAATCAGAGTGTGTAACCTCTCTGCGCACCTCCTTCTGCACCGGACGGCTTCAACTGTGTTAAGTCAGTCTAGCCTCAAATGATTCACCCTAGACGCAGAGTTCTGCCGCTGGATTTCCCATCATGCAATCCAAGCTTTGCGACAATTCGTCACGCTATACACCACGGCGGAATGCAGTCTGGACACGACATGCAACAGTGCAGATCCCACAGAGTTCCCACGGAATTTCCTTTCGTCAAAACAGATCAGCAGACGGAATGGAGTCGGCTAGAAAATCGGCACCGGCTGACATGGGGATCGGGTGCCCCGGACCGACTCAAATCAGGGCGCTCGGATGATCCGAGAGGTGGTGCGTGCAACAAAAAATATAAATCATATTATACCAGGATGCCTAGAAATCAAATGCACAGTTTAAGGAAGTTTGTAAGCAGAGTCTAATATTACCATTACCATTTTTCCTGAGTTTATGTAAGAGCTTGGTAGAACTTCCTGAACTGGGAAATGTCAAAACGCCGCCCAGAACCGAGATGACAAGTCCTCCTGCATGCTGATATACGGGAGTAGGTACCTCTTCTTCTTCTTCCTTTGCTGTGTAAGGCCCAGGCAGAGCATTTTCACACAGCCGGTGAAAGCCCGAAAACTTGGTCCAAATTCAAAGTTGTTTCGAATTGTAAAGATTTTTTTGTAGGCTGGTGTGTTTATCCTTTAGTCCGGTCTGGAGCTTTGTAAAGTTATCTTGCGTCCACACGGAATTGGGGAGCTTTGTTCAATAACGATACCCCGAAGGAAGGAATTAGTCCTGACTGCATCCCAAGGTGTAGGCTGGATAAACATACAATGTATGTGTCCTCTGGCATCACTAGTGAGAACTTGTAAGAAAGAAAATGGGAAACATATCAGGTTATTGACGGCTCTTTACATCATGGTAGCCCTAGCTCTGAGCTCACGTGACAGGGAAATGTTGAGCCGTATCTGGCGTAGTGTTTGAAACATACTACTCCCATTCCTGTCTTTAGACATTATGAACCTGATTTCTCTCCCTAGACTGCATCCAAAGCAAGCCCCTGAGATCGCATTCAAGATTTTGACCACTGTAGTAGTGCAAATCAGAGTATTTGAATGCACTTTTTCAATACTAAAATTCTAGCTGAACTAAAATAAAAAAACATCCAAGATAACAGTTGATAAGGAGTCTAAAAACCATCTGATAACATGGAGGGAATATAGCATAGACTTATAGGCATGCATGCAACTTTATAAAATATAGGATACTTAGGCAAAAAAACTATTAAAATAGCTGCAGATTATGTAACACAAAACCGGGATAAGGGTTGAGCTGACACATGAATTTCACCACAGTAGTTTGACATCACGTAATGGTGTGATTTCATTGGCGGACGCAGAGGGGGACCATTCCGGCAATCGCCCCCCTCAAAGCGCTGGAGGGGGACAAACTATCTTTTGCCTCCCCCAAAGGCTGGAGAATGTTTTGAAAAATGTGTTTACACTAGGTCTGTAGAGCAAAAAATCTTCGCTCCCACCCCCCCTTCCCAGGAGGTGAGGCAGACATGGGTTTGGCCCCCTCCCAAAACTCGGGTCTGCGTCCGCCCCTGTGTGATTTTGCTATTTCAAAATCAACCACCATGAAGTCCCAGCCAAGGCCCTAGAATCCCATCACAGCCACTGTGTGGCATTGTGAAGTATGATGTTGCCACGTGCATTGTTTAGTTGTAATCCTTAGACCTGGAGTTGAACACATACTGGGTACGTTTGCCATTCCAGAGAATCTCATTCAATGAATCATAAAATCAAAACGAAAAATATCCCAACTGTTTCCATAAAAACAGCCACTTCCAACACGTTTTCATGGTGCAATGGATTATGCGCGCTACATTAGTAATTTCCCAATAATTTCGATTAATTTCTTTTCCTGGGCGTATTTTCGGGGCAGAGATCAACTGAAACCATGAGCACCACAGGCAAGTAAAACACAGATTAGCAGGCAAATGTGGCTACCTTTTATTTATGCTTTAAAGCTGAGATGCAATGTTCTTTTTTGCTTAGGAATAAAAATGAGCAATGCATTAAGCATATACAACCAAAACATTTTTCATCTGACTTTGACCAGAAACTAGGTTGGCTAACGTGACAATGGTAACCATGCCAACGATGCAAAAGAAATCATTTCCCTCCAAATACTGCTTTCGACAGAGGAATGAGAGCAGCCAAGCCTATTTCAAATCCCTCACGCAAAGCGTATTTTTAGAGATATTGTACATATTGCGGCAGCATTTGACCAAATTAATTCTTCATTAGCGGTTTTGTTACCTCGACAAAGAGCAGCGAAAAGAGCTCGATAAGAGATTCCCCAAAGGTTCTATCTGAGGCTGCTCGGTATTACCCCATTGTGCTGACTTTCCTAAAAATCACGGGACCAAACTAACTTTAACAGTAAAGGAAAACACCACAATATGCGTCATGACTGTAGGCAGCTTAATATTTCGACCGCCGTCATAATATACTTTAAGTGATCCTCTTAAAAAAGTAGCTTTTCTTTCAAACCCATGAAAATTTCACCAGCTATAGCTCATCCAGGTCAGATATATCTTTGTTAACATGTTCTAGTCACAGTAATGTCTACCTAAAAACAATTTGCAATGCATTCAGACCTAAAACCGAGCAACCAAACCAAGCAAACCAAGCTGTGACATCATTCTGTCTGACTTTCGAGTCCATCAACATTTTTAGAAAACACGATTTTTAAACCATTAACCAGTTCCATTGCTACTGGAAACCTTCTTGCGCATTTTTACCACAATAACCAATGAAAGGGGCGAATATTTTGTAAAGAGATGGCAAGGAAGCATACTCACAGGCAGTCTACCTATATTCCTGGGCCTATTTAGAAACAAAGCCTTGAAATACATAAAGGTAAACTATACGGTATACTCTAGCTAACAAAAGAGGAGCCTGCATCCTTTGGGGGATCTTCTTCATGAGTCAATGGGCCGCCTTTACATATCAATGGCCTTAACAATAGTTCATGCACGCATCGACATTGGAAGCCCCCCCCAACTTTATGCAGGGTTCTCTCGTACCACTGACTTCATTCGACAGTACGCCATTCACCTTTCGAGGGGCCCAGTCTTGACAAATGGCACAGGTCACCTCTTGTGGCTGGCCTAAGGCGTGCTCAGTCATCTTGGACCTCGTTTATGTGCCAGAGGGACGTCCATACATACCAGGGGCCTACAAAATACACCGAACATACATCAATGAGAATACAGACACCACTGCTGTTATGTGGACCCTTCCGTGTCGCTTACGTCTTCGAATGGGACCGCTTAGATTTGCCCGGGGACTCCTTTCACTGACAACGGGGGTCTCTCCATACTGAGTATTCGGTCCAACGTCAAATATGTACTTTTATGTACCTGTTTGTAACGCATCTATAATTAAGCAGATCCTTGAGGCTATCACAGGTTTCCGGGGCCGAAGGGGACTTCCCGAGTTGGACGGAGGGCATTCAAAAATGCAATGGGTACCAGGCCCCGAAGGTGGCCACGCCCCCGCGAGGAGCACTGGAGCACTCATACTCCTAAATGTCTAGCAGCGCTCAGCGAAAGGAACAATATTCATTCCTGTGTGGGGAACCAGACTGCAGCTACTTTGAAGGTCTAGGAACCAAAGAGAGGGACTGGGGACCAAAACCGGACCCTAATCTGTGTGTACAAAAATCCCTGCTGGGAGCATTCATGTCCTGAAGAGAGCGTGTCCCGTGATCCTTTGGTTACAACGTATCATTAGAACTGTGTCCGTCTAGAGACCCGAGGGAAGCAAATGCACCGATCCTCTTGCTGCAAAGACGTTGTTGTTCCTCGCCTATTCTGTGTCCAGGTCAAAACGTGACATGTTTAGCAATTCAAGTGAAAGCATGGCCTGAAGCGATTGTGAAGAGGGGCCACCCGCGGTAGTGCTGTACGCTGGGCTCGCTTTTTTCAGTCAGGTAGGCTGTACCGCCGGGCATGTGCCACCCGAGGCCAGACTGTGCCGCAGGGCATATGATAGGCAAGACTAAAACGGAGCGCGGGGTGGTGCGTGGTACTATGCCTTGGAGGTGATAAGGTTTTGAACTTTGCAGCTATGTAGGGATGACTTACATCTGGTTTTTTCATAGAAAATACACTATTTGCATCATTTATATTTGTGGTTGTATTTGGTTTAACCCTCATTTTGTCGTCATCGAAATGATATAAGAATAATTTACCGGCAATTACCTAATGATTCGTTTACTTTAAATAGTACTTAGGGCATGCGTACATTGAATGAAACTGTACTGTTATATTGTGCTAAGGTCCATTTATAGTGGTTATAAAGAAATAAAATGTAATTCTATACGCCTATCCAAAATAGGCACATATATTTAAGAATACATATATTTAAGAAACAATGCAGATTGCAGCACACAAAACTTGTTTCAAATATATGCCAAAATGAATTTTGTTTGACTGACATTCCAAAAATCATGCGGGAAGTACAAGTACTGAACACGTTTGCTTCAAATGTGTTTGCCGCTTGGTGTATATTGAGATAAGATATTTGACAGTTAGACTCACCAAATGGTCCAGGTATTCCACATCCTGGAGGTTTGATAGCAAGTATGCCTCCCAATCATGAAATGTTCTCCCTCCGCTTTATAACTTTACAACTGTATAGCGCAGAGCAGTCGAGACCGATACTTGAATTTGTTTCAGAATTCTGGGATTTATCTTCGAATGCTCATATCGGACATGAACTTGTCTTTCGATGTCCCCGCCGCCGCGTTTTGCACCAATCCCTAGGCCCCTCCGCCGTAATCTAACCCATTCATATTGGGATCTGAATCGGTCACTTTCCGGCGCCGGGCCAGTGGGCCGCCCGGCCCTGCGGGCAGCCGCACTCTTCCTCCGGACGCGGCGCGCCGCTTTGAAGCCGAACCCGGAAGCGTGCACGCGCAGGCCCAGTTGGCTCGTGGCCAATACCGCCTGAGGCGACCAGGCCCGTTCGTCGACCCAGTGATACAGAGACGGATTCTAGTTACGCCGAGAGCCACTAGATGGCAGGCGCAACAACCGTAAGCCGGTGGCGTTGAAGCGTGAGAGAGCAAGGGGCGTGGGAGCGTTGGTAACCGCGGCTGTAAAAGGCTGCAGTGATGATTGTTACGCAAACACTGCGCCGCAGAACCGGTGCGTACACTGGGGCTGCATCCATAATTTCACAGCACTTCCGAAGCACGGCTCAAGTTAACGTTTGAATGTAAATGTTGGTAATAAGACGATAACAAGGTACGGTGATAAGAATGAAATCAACCCAAAAAAGGTTTCTGCCTCGGCCAAGAAATCAAAGTTTCGCCCTTGCACCCCTCCTCTCCCCTCGGTCATAACACGTCAGATGCGTTCATATAACTATTCACACAAGCAGAATCCATAGGCGGAGCCAGGATTTCCCATCAAGGGGGACATAGTCGGGGATGTTATTCAGATCGGGAGGCGCCACTTTTCTGCACCAGATCCTATCGCGGGGGCTCAGATACTCCCATCCTGGGGGGAACAACATCTTAGAGAGGAGCGGGGGCGCTGTTGCCATTTCAGGGGGCGCCGAGGGTCGATCGCGGGTGCAAGTGCCCCCACTTGTCCCCACCCCCTGGATCCGCCTATGACAGAATCTGCGTCCAAGCCGCGAATCACCAGGGCCACTGAAGAGCTTCCGTCGCCGGTTAGGAACAGTGGGGTAGGGGGATGGGGGGTGTGAGGCGCTGAGCGCGCGGCGCGGGATGACTGACGGTGGCGGGCGCTGTTTTTAGAGACGCTACGCTTCCGGCAAGAGACAAATCACTGGCCAAGACATGGCGCCAGGCTGCGTGGCCCTGGGCCAGCGGTGGAACTATGTCTGGTACAACAATATCCCACTTGTTTCACGTTTCGATGACATCAGGTACATCTGAAAGTTCGCGCTTCTTGAAGCTGTGATCTTTGGGTGTTTCTTGGCCACGTGTATACATATTGTCAGAAAACCTAACCGTATCAGGTTATTTATATGATACTGCTTCATTTATAGTCCAAGGGCCAGCCAGGATCATTACTAATGCTGCTTGGATTCAGACGATATCCTCAAACTGAGACTATAACGAGTTAAACACCAGCATCAAAATTCCCAAATTGAGCTCATAGATTTAGCATTAATATGCGTCCACTATCACTTTGGACTCGACTAGAAGGCACGCATTCAGCGTTACAGTAATCTCATTGATCCAGCTGAGCTACCGTTGGAAGCCTTGCGCGTTGTTCCTTGAGGCAATGCCAGTTGGCTAGTACTGACGCTCGACACATCTTCATCTCGCGCATGCGCAATAGTCTTTTTTATCCAAGTGTACGTCATTTGCTGAAAGGGTAAATTTAAAATCCTCTGCACACAAAAAACGAGCAGCGGAAGGGAAGGGACGGCCGCAGAATTAAGCGGGTGCAGTGAATCAACTGTTCGCCTTGCAAGATATGCCTTGCAAACGGGAAAAAAACGTTTTAATGTTTTTTTACTAACGGACGTTCTCTTTTAAAATCGATCAAATATGAGACACTCGATTGTTTTGCGTGGGGAGGGTGGGCAGAAGAGGGTTTGGAGCCCTCTGTTTCACTTGGGGAGGGGGAGGCATGGGTGGATTAGCCTCACCCTGGATCCGCCCCTGACCTGCATACAGTCGCAAAGACTTCAGGGGCCTTCCTATTTCTAAAAAAACACTCTTAAGGGTTGGGGCTTATCTTAGAGTCTCATGAGGCTTGACGGAAATATTGTGACTAAATCAGAAGAATTAGGGCCCCCCCACCAGAACATGTCTCCAACACGTCTACCACAATGATAAATTTAATGTTAAATGTATTCAAATCAACCTAAACATACGGACACGTTTCATTTTCTTCCTCAGGGTATGTTTATGAACTACATAAACACACGCTGGGCAAGAAAACGAAACGTGTCCATATGTTTAGGTTGATTTCAATACATTTCATATCCAATTTGTCATTGTGTACCTTTTACCATTTATTTGTCAAATGGCAATTCCATCTCTACCGATGATGTGGACCCGGTGCCGTACCGGGGATTTTGTTGATCAAAAATGTGAAATTTTCCGTCAAATAAAACGCAGATGGATGCCATTTTTGCTTGCAAGTCATTACCAGCGTGTTTGCTATTTCAGGGTCTCACTTTCAGGCGGGGACCCGGCCCGGCACCATCGCAGAGTGACCGCCGTCCACATGGATGGTGTCCGTCGTCCGGGCGCGCCCTGGTGAGCGTCGTCGCCATTTAGAGGCGGCGTCGGTGCCCATTCGGACATCCGTCCAGCTGACTGTAGATAAACAGCACCGCCAAAAGTAGGTCGCAGCTCATGCGCAGTCGCAGGCAGCTCGCCGCACCGCGCCGCGCCGCGCCGCAGTGTACAAATACCGTACCGGCGCTGCCAGCGTATTTGATTATGTGCCCAGGCATGAGCGACAAAGTGGATCGCCACACACAGACGAGCACGAGCTTACCCGGCGCAAATTTACTCGCGTGGTCGTATCGCTGGCTACAGATAGAGCTTTATAAGCACGCGCTCGTTTTTTTAGCTTTGAGTGTATGATCAGTTTCAAGCCCAGTTCGAGGTTGAATTCTGCAGTAGGTAACAATAAACTGCACAAAGGTAATAAGACACCAAATATATTCTTGCATTCTTATGGATTTTGAAGGTTACCTAAGTGTCAATCCAGGGTAATAATTTCAAGGCGTTAATATCGTTTTTCTTACACCTAATAGGTGATAATCTAAAGGGACCATAAAAAAGTTTCATATTAGGCGAGTCCAACAAAAATAAGGGGAGTGAAATCGAAGAAGCACGTGAATGATCAGTTTCAAGCCCAGTTCGAGGTTGAATTCTGCACATAGGCGGATCCAGGGGGCAAGGGGGCACGTGCCCCCCCCCGATCGACCCTCGGCGCCCCCCTGAAAGGTCGATGGCGCCCCCTGAAATGTCACTTCCCACCCCCCCAGGATGCGAAAGTCGGCGCCCACCAATAGGATTTGGCGCCCACCTGATAGGTTTTGCCGGTCATAAGTGGCGCCCCCCTGGTCCGGATGGCACCCCCCAGTCCGGATGGCGCCCCCCGGGAAGGTGCCCCCCTCCGATCGGCAATCTTGGATCCGCCTATGATTCTGCAGTAGGTAACAATAAACTGCACAACGGTAATAAGACAACAAATATATTCTTGCATTCTTATGGATTTTGAAGGTTACCTAAGTGTCAACAGTGCAGTGAGTGTGCAGTAAGTGTCAAGCAAACAGTGAGGTGAGCAGCTAAACAAATCAGCGACAATGGTCAGTGACAAATACCGAACAAAGGGTATTGACCATAAGCGAATAAAGTATTATAATGCGGTGATTTTTTCACCAAAGCACCAATTCTCACACTCCAAAAAAAGACAGTAAAAAAGTGTACTATGATATAACAAATTGAAGAATAAATATTCCGCAGTTCCCACTAGAGTACTGCAATTCATAATCTCGCCACCCCCAAGTATGTTCCCTGAAGATGAAAACTTGGCACTCTGAAAGCTGGCACTCTGGGACCGGCGCCCCAGCATTACGCTCTGAAGGCGAGATACCAAGCATGCATCCCCTCCCCGGGCATAGCAAGGCTAGGCAGCATTAAAATTGCCGCAAAGGTCGACCCAAGCAGTACAAACTAATAGCGTTCACAAGTTTACTATCAAGTCAATATCATGCTGCAAGAGCAAGCCGGCTGCAAATCGTTCCTCTCCTTTTTCCATTAATTGCATATTGGACTTAGCCTAAGATCACCGAAATCCAACCACACAGCAAGGCTAAAACATTCTCTCGTGACCAAGCCATAACCACTCCTAAATCTCCATAATGCCTCTCGCATAACTATGAGACGCAACGCGACTGCTAAAATATTTTACGAGCCAAATTTAATCCCAGCAACGCCGGGCACGTACGAAGGTATCAGCATACATACAAAGTACAGCGGCGCAGATGCCCAGCGCCATGATTGGGCAGGTTTCATGGGGGCGGCCATGATTACCTCACCGGGTCACGTGACTCGGCGGCTGATGGTGAAATGACTGGAAGTCGTGACTACTTCTGCATATCACGGCCACCGCCCGCCGCTTATTGGAGAGATAATTTACTAAATGCATCAGGCGGACTAGGCTGTAGAAAGTATACGGCAAATTTAACAATAATGAGAGAAGGGACTGTTGAACCTCCCGCTATGAATTTTGCCAAGAGGTTTGCATCACCGGGTAATTTGGATTTCAAGAAGAAGGACGGGCCATTTGAGGCACGAAAATATACCATAAACGTGACGAAAGGACAATCAAGATGAAAAGTGGACGCAATACGCTGCACTCGATCCGAATTTAATGACGAATGTTTTCCTTGTCAATTTCAGAAGGTAATGGTACAATTTCATGATATTACGGTTTTCAAAATTACACTGATAACATTCGTTTAAGTATATTAAACCGAATTTGGATCAAAATCAATATTTGGCTCAAGCCATTCACGAAATCGAATGAAATAAAATCCGCATCGCTAGCTTCACACAGTGATTTACAGAGATGTTCTAACTAGCTCCAAGGCTTTTTTAATGACACACATAATTCCATTCAGCAAAGTACCAAATGAGAGCCAGAAGTCGTATGCCACACCGGGCCCGAGAGCTGAGACAGCAGGCCGTGTGTCTACACGGGGAGCTGAGACAGCGGGCCGTGTGTCCACGTGGCCCAAGCTGAGACAGCGGGCCGTGTGTCCACACGTGGCCCGGAGCTGAGACAGCAGGCCGTGTGTCTACACGGGGAGCTGAGACAGCGGGCCGTGTGTCCACACGTGGCCCGAGAGCTGAGACAGCGGGCCGTGTGTCCACACGTGGCCCGAGGCTGAGACAGCAGGCCGTGTGTCTACACGGGGAGCTGAGACAGCGGGCCGTGTGTCCACACGTGGCCCGAAGCTGAGACAGCGGGCCGTGTGTCCACACGTGGCCCGAGAGCTGAGACAGCAGGCCGTGTGTCTACACGGGGAGCTGAGACAGCGGGCCGTGTGTCCACACGTGGCCCGAAAGCTGAGACAGCGGGCCGTGTGTCCACATGTGGCCCGAGAGCTGAGACAGCGGGCCGTGTGTCTACACGGGGAGCTGAGACAGCGGGCCGTGTGTCCACACGTGGCCCGAAAGCTGAGACAGCGGGCCGTGTGTCCACACGTGGCCCGGAGAGCTGAGACAGCGGGCCGTGTGTCTACACGGGGAGCTGAGACAGCGGGCCATGTGTCCACACGTGGCCCGAAAGCTGAGACAGCGGGCCGTGTGTCCACACGTGGCCCGGGAGCTGAGACAGCGGGCCGTGTGTCCACACGGGGAGCTGAGACAGCGGGCCGTGTGTCCACACGTGGCCCGAAGCTGAGACAGCGGGCCGTGTGTCCACATGTGGCCCGGAGCTGAGACAGCGGGCCGTGTGTCTACACGGGAGCTGAGACAGCGGGCCGTGTGTCCACACGTGGCCCGAAGCTGAGACAGCGGGCCGTGTGTCCACACGTGGCCCGGGAGCTGAGCAGCGGGCTGTGTGTCTACACGGGGAGCTGAGACAGCGGGCCGTGTGTCCACACGTGGCCCGGAGCTGAGACAGCGGGCCGTGTGTCCACACGTGGCCCGAGAGCTGAGACAGCGGGCCGTGTGTCTACACGGGGAGCTGAGACACGGACCGTGTGTCCCACTGGCCCGGAGCTGAGACAGCGGGCCGTGTGTCCATACGGGCCCTGACACGGTGCGCAGTCATGGCCAGTCAAAGGCGCCTGGTCTGAGGCGGACTGGCGGCCGACACGTCACCACTCTCCAGCCAGTCCGCGGCCTTGGCTATTGAAAGGCATTCACAGAACAGTCGCCTTGTCTCTTCATGCTCACTCCTCCTTTCTCCTTGTTCTTGCAAGCCGGTTTATCCGATTTTAGAATGATTTGTTAAAGTGAAAAATAGCTCGGACATTTGTGGTAGAGTTGCGCATGTTGTAGTCCTCAGGGCTGTAGGATAAAATTACTACGAGTCCTGGCATTCAAGTCACGAAATACTGTACCTGGGATGTTTTACAGTTTTTACATATCATAAATGTTTCACTTAATCCCAACGCATCTTAGCACAAAATGTGAAAAATGTACTACTGGCTTCGATAAGCTGTAAAAATGGTTAGTTTTCGTTGGCTTGAATTTCCATGTCAATCCTTCTTTTAGGTGATTTCCGTACATAGTAAGGTCCTACTCAGGTCAGGCAGTAGAAAATATGGCTGATTCGGACTAGTAAGTCGGCTTCCTATCGCAAGATTCAATGCGAATATTTGTTTGTTTTTAGCAGGGACATGCGGGCAAAAAAACTGAGGGCTGAATACCATCGTCTCAATGACGTTATCTTAAACTTGAAAGTCTTTGAATACAACAAAATGCTGTTAAAGCACGACAATTTCATGGCTCCCATTTCTTCAATAAATTGAGTGCGTAAAACACATGAGATCGCTCTTCAATCCTTCAGATTTTCTCTCGAGAGGACAGTTACCCTCCAGCATTAAGCCACGTTAATACTCTCCTCTCCCCTCTCCGCCTCTGCGGAGGATCGTGACTCTCTGGATTGCCGGCATGATTATCCAACACCATGACGCCGGGAGAGCGCTGGCAGCAGCACCCCCCACATCGGGGGTGTGGCCGCCGCAGCGCCTGCGCCCGGCTCGGCCTGTTTCGCAAGGCAGGCATGCCCTAACTGCCCCGCCGCCAACCGCCGCCACCACCGAGCCTGCAATCGCCATCTCAACATGAGAAACCGACTCCGACGTCTCGTGATGTTCTGGTTTATCGGTATCGTGGATAGTTGACTTTCCAAGTGCTTGCGAGAAATGCTGGCATATATAGGCGGATTCAGGAAGGGACAAGAAGCACTTTCCCTCGATCGACCCTCAGCGCTCCCCCCTGAAAGGTTGATTGTGCCCCAATGAGATTTGGCTTTCCATCCCTCCCACTCTTCCTCAGGATGTGAGTATCGGCGACCCAAAGATAAGATTTGACGCCCACCTGATCGACTGTTTCGTCCAAAAGTGCCGACTCCTGGTACGGACGGCGCTCTCTCTGTCTCACTCTCTCTCTCTCTCTCTCTCTCTCTCTTTTTTTTCTTTTTTTTTTTTTTTTTTTCTTTTTTTCTTCTTTTTCTCTCTCTCTCTCTCTCTCTCTCTCTCTCTCTCTCTCTCTCTCTCTCTCTCCCTTCGACCATGTGCCCTCCTCCCCGGTCAGGAAGCCTGGATCCGCCTATGCCGGGAAACCTCCAGCTAAATGTTTTGCGTGAACGTCTTACATTCACATGACTTACATGACTTAGAGGCTGATTGAAAGTTTACGTGGTGTTCAGGATGAAATTGATATAAGGGGTTCATAATAAAAATCCAGCACCTTTTTATTCTTGTGAAGAATTTAGAAGATTAAAATCTAGGCCATCAAGGCAACATATTTATTTATAAAATTGTACATAGCTAATAAAACGTCCTTTTAAACTTTTCAAGAGTCTTTTATATTGAAGGATCCTTTGTGAAACTACTAGTCATAACGTGTCTGCAATTCAGATACCAATTTTACTGAGGAACAGAGAAAGGTCATCAAGGAAAACACCCGAGTGTTTACCAGATGAATCTTAACTTCTGAGGTCTATTTTCTACGGACTTTTCAAAACAGAGCCCACCAATGACCTCCAAAGTCGAGCCAAAATTCAGCTCACAACTAAACTCAAACTAGTAAACTGTATTACAAAGTGATCGGATACTGAAGAAGATATAACAACAAAACACAGCAAAAATCCACCTCCCAAAATGTTGTATAAAGCAAAATTTTGAAGTTTACAGCTCGATTAAACCAGCCTGGTTCGGCCTATTTTCCAGCTCCCAAGAACGTTCACGTGCGTTTCCGAGATACGTGAAACCTGGGCTGACATACCAAATGCCACTCACATTCAGCATTCCTTGATTTAGGAGATTTTCCCTATATGTAGGAATTTCATGGTCGATTCTGTGTCATCAAAACAAAAATACCTTCAGCAATGGTATGGGAGCTTTCAACCTGGCTGAAGTGTTTTGCCGAGCTCACTATGGGGGCACGCCTGTCTTATTGTTGTCTTCCACAGCGGTGCCGGCTTTTCCAAAACAATTTACGACCTGCATTCCCATAACTCAACACACAGCGTTTTGCTATCCTTTGTTGCGGCGTCAGAGCTGTCTAAAATGGTGACTTCTTTCTAAAACCAACTGGTTAAGAGGGCGGTTTTTAATTGCCGATGTGCTACCATGAAAAGGCGAAGAGAGGGCGGGGTCGGTTCGACTTCTGCCGCGTGAGCAGGCCGGCCAATTGTTCGCCCGCAGGCAATGCTGACACATCAGTGCAGTGCAGGAACTTGTGCAATTGGATCCGTGGGTTCTGGTCGGCAGGAAGGTGGTGCACGGCTCTCGAGACCGGAGCACAGGTGCATACGAAACGGATCTGCACAACTGCAGAGCTGCAGATTTACACCGTCGGTACACTAACGCGTCAAAAATAGCCCAGCTAATGGCTGTATCACACTGGAGTGTGGTTCCCGGTCATACGCTGCCAAAAACTACAGGATATTTGTCATGTGCCGTACAAAGATGGCGCTTCAGTCGCTTTCGCTGACTGGTGGAAACCATTGGTATTTTGGCTGTGAATGATTGATGTTGTGCAAGAGAAGGCGGCAAAGGCTGGCGCAGAGATCGTGACAGTGAATGTGGCCTCGCTCGGCGGAGATTTACAAGCTCCGCCGAGGCAATTGCCCGTCATCGACTTCTGTGTGATGCAATGCCAGATCTGGCATTTCATAGGAACCGCAGTCGTTCGATGAGGGCGAAGGGCGTTCCAGCTCGGCTCAGTCTTTATCGTAACTCGTCACGAATACGTTGACTGCCCGGTACCTAATGTGAAGGCCGGATTGCGACAGGCTATCAGTGCAAAGTTGCAGTGAGACTATTATAGCTCACTCGAACAAAAGTTATACAGCAATAAACATATCAACATGTTTACAGTTTATGA
This sequence comes from Lepas anatifera, assembly GCA_034440635.1. Classification (NCBI taxonomy): domain Eukaryota; kingdom Metazoa; phylum Arthropoda; class Thecostraca; family Lepadidae; genus Lepas; species Lepas anatifera. The sequence continues at coordinate 176,249 of JAOTON010000760.1, forward strand.
AGAGAAGCTCTGGTCAGTGACAGACCCGGAGAGCGAGGGGCTTTCGGGGGGAGGTCGGGGAGGAAGGAGAGGGAATAGAAACAAGGTCAAAATCGTGAAGACCAAGCTTTTTAAATGAGGTGATCTGGTGGAAAGTTTTGCCATCCCTAGATACACGACTCTGGATAAATACTATGTAGGTACATTATGTGCATAGCTCTTGCTGTGATTCTACTGCTTAGAAAAGTAGTTCCAACCTTTTTCACGCCAACCTTGAAGGCTAAAAAATAGCATAAAATTAAAATTGTACTTACCAAGTGTGTCATTGCTTCTCCCTTCCCTCTTGTAGACGCGACACTGTAGTGTGTTTTACAATAAAAACCTCACTTTGGTCAACGTGAAGCAGCACTACCACAGCCACTTTATAATCAATTGCATAACTTACCATCTCTCGACATTCCGAGCGCGAGGCATTTCTGAAGACGACAGTACTGGCACCGGTTTCGATTGATCCTGTCCACCACACAGTTCTTCTGACGCGGACACTGGTAGTTAACGATTCCCGACTGCGACCTCCGGAAGAAGCCCTTGCAGCCCTCGCAGGTGATGATGCCGTAATGGACGCCGGAGGACTTGTCGCCGCACACTTTGCAGGGGATTATCTCTATTTGAGCTGCAACAGAGCACATGGAGATGTGTTAGAAAATATGTCAGTACGAAAAAGTGTGGCATGCTGCTTACACTCTTCGAGGTATACAGTTATACGCGTTTAGTTGAACCGCATTCAAAGTTGAACCGCATTCCGACTGATGCGTTCAAAGAGCCATCAGTCGGTTACAAGAATCTCTCTATTTCCAGTTGAGCTGCACTCGTGACGACATAGGTGAGAACATTGAGCTCTGGGAGCTAAGCGGCGCTTTCGCAACACTTTCAAGGTAACAATTCAAGAGCCCAGTGATTGCGTGAGTAGCAACTCTTTAATTGAAAAGACGGGAATGAATACACTTTGTTAGAACGGACAGGTTAAGCTGGCGCCAGCAGAGACTGGATATTGCACACTTGCCAGTTAAGTGACGTTCCAAAGGCAAGGGGTTATTGAGAGGTTGAGAAAAGAACCACTCAGCTGAAATATGGGTGTACATCAAAACGGCAATCAGATAGCTTTATGATAAGATGTGTTGATCCACCACCTCACTGAACGTGCATTATATGTTAGATGTGTTGGTTACTAAAGCCGAAAAAAGCTTCTGGATTAATTGCCATTCTCCGTTTCTTTTAGACATGAAAACTTACAAGGCTGGAAACCTGGGAGTTAAGCCAAATATGGATCTAAGCCCAGTGGCGATATGCTTGACTTAACCACAGAATCCATGAACTGGTATTGGTCATTATTATCGGAGTTGAGGGTCCAAACTGAGTAGCAAAAGTCAAGCCCATGAAAATGAAAGGGCACCCTGCAAACAAAATGTTTAACAAGCGCCGATTTATTTGCGTAGCATTTTGTAGCGTTCTGAACAAAATTCTGGTTAAATACGATACATCCAGGCTTCGACAGCATGTAATCTTTTTATCCTGGTGACACTTATTTATGAATTACACAATTCACTTAGTTTCAAGGAAAATAATCACTCCTTAGCCATTAAACCAAAATGAATACTTCTACCCATGATATTCATTTATTTTCAGTTAACAAATGAAACGTAGGGACAGAAGAACATGCTGCAACAACAGTACGGCAATGAGCTGACGAGAAGGGTCGGTGTGGAGTACGAAGCGCAACTCTGGCATCAGTTGTGACTCATTCAGTGGCCATTTTTGAACCAGTTTAACACAAAATAGTTGAAAGCACCGCACAACAAATTCTCCGGGTGGTGAGTAAGGTGTGGGTTATGATGGGTAGACGTTGTCTCACGTCTTCCAACCCTACAGCCTCGCTTCTGTGTTTGTCGAGCCTACAGCTGCTCCCAACAATGCCAATTCAATAGGACCAGAGCCCAGCCCGGATCGTTTTCGCTTTCTGGGCTGCCGGGGAGGTGGGTATGTGCATCGGATCGTCGGCACCGGGCGGCAGCGCCGCGTCGGTGGCGACCTTGAAGTCCCATTGACCCGGCCGGGCCCCTCAGCGGTAGTAACCGTAGTAAGGACGGCCTCGAATGGTTCCCACGCCAAGAGCCAGCGACTGAGCGCCGGCTGATGGCCGTCGGGCGGGAAAGGCGCCAATCTGACGTGATTTAATGTGTTTGATGATAGACGAGGTCATGTACTGAGTTTGGTTTTATTTTGGACAAAATGGGTCTGGATCAATAGGCGGTGAAAAATGGTGCATTTTGAGGAGCCTAGTGCTGGAGCATGTTGTGTGCTTTACTATGGGATAAATTACTAAACAGCGTATCCACCTGCTCTACTGCTTTGGTATATACTATAAATCATACCAGGGGCGGACGCAGACCCGAGTTTGGGGGGCAAACCCATGTCCGCCCCTCCTCCTGGGATGGGAGGGGGGTGGGAGCGAATATTTTTTTCTCTGCAGACCTAGCGTAAACAGCTTTTTTCAGTGCTCGACAGACCTAGTATAAGCTACCTCTCCATGTACATGATCGCTTTCCGGGGGGAGCGAATATTTTTTTGCTCTACAGACACCTGTTTTGCCCTAAACACCTTTTTTCAAAAATTTCTCCGGCGTTTGGGGGAGGGCCAAAAGATACTTTGGCCCCCTCCAGCGTTTTGTGGGGGGGGCATTGCCGGAATACCCCCCTGTGTCCGCCAATGAATCATACTCCAGCTCCCAACTTGTCGGTCGTCACAAGGTGTCACACGGAGGCACACGCACATTCCGTTCAAATATCTTATCGTTACCTATCAACTGATTGCTCTTTGAATCTTTGCAGGCAATACCTGATTCCTTTGAACTTTGTTTTTCCACTTATTCGAAACCTAACCACAGACTTGAAGTGGCCAGATACCATTATCGACATAGGAAAATACCAACTATGAGACAGAACATTTGCCAATAAGCGCAATCATTCCAAATCAAGCCGCATCAACGAATACTGTTAACTGATTGGGACTACACTATTCCCTGTCTAAGTGACTGCCCGTTCTCTAGGACGATTCGCTTGAAACGGACTATAACAAGCTTACAGGCAACATGCCCAAAACTATTCTCCAGAGGATGGTCAGAAATAGTGGCACGATTTCCACGTGGCGTTGAACCGTGCTGCGTCGCACACGTCTCTGACGCGTCAAGTTCGTCGACCCTCCGGGTGATCGATAGCTGTTCAAACTTCCGGCCGACGGGCGAGACGCCCGCCGTCCAATCCGTCTGCAACTCGTCTGCCGAAACCCAGCTCCAGCTTTTTTATGCCGCCCCGAACCAAGAGCGCTTGTTCACAGCTCAGGCGGTCAGACGTGTCCAGACCTTAAAGGGAATGTGGCACCTTGGTCGGATCCAGGAGTTTACTGTAATTAAAAGTATTTTTAGCCGAAAATCATGAAAACGTCCATGCTTTCTCAGAAAAATGTACGGCGAGCTTGATATTATCTAAAAATGATCATCTTGCGTGAAAAATAAATATATGCTTGTGGATGACGTCATGATCTGGCAACTCTACTACAATATTCAAAAGGCTTCAAGGTCTTCAATTGGTTGATTACCCACCATGAGGTCAGCGCTGTCGTAACACCAACAGCTGCCAACTGTGGCCGTCTGGCTGGGGTACATGTGGGGGTACATTTCAGGTAGGTTTTTAGCTTTTCTCCACGGAAATTTTGAGTTTCAAGGCAAATAATATATTGAACACCGGGTTTTCCGACGTGCTTTACAACTTGGCTATCTCAGTTAAAATCACGTTATAAAGGTGCCATATTCCCTTTAAGAAAATATCTCACATCTTTGCTGTGATCACGATTTGAAGGAAGCAGGGCTGGTTGGGAAGGAGTCCTCCATGGCGTACGGTTCACTGCACCACCATCCTGTGGTGCTGATCCCGACGCGTGTGATAAAGCTGCCGTCTGAATTCGGGAGCGCTGAACTCGCATGTGGATGTAGTGACAGACTGCAGGGATTCCCAGGTTGAATACGGATCAAAATATCTAGAATTCACAGGCGGGGAAACATATATCTGACCTAGCCAAATTTGCTCAGGACGGCACCCAAAAAGGGCCCTTGCGAAGCGCCAAAGGGCCTGTTTAAGAATAGAGTGCTGAAGAGGGCTAAGAGGGACCTGTCTGTATAAAATGCCAAATTTGACCACAGAGCATAGCGAGGGAAGGGGCTTGTCTGAGGGCCCTCCGGCGACCCTTTGCTACCCCTTATCTGACTGCTAAAGGTATCTGACGATTTGCATCGCTATACCTTCTGACTAGGGAACATTTTGTGCAAACGTGAGTGTAATCATCTTTTTATGCGCAATGAAACGTTTACGTCGTGGCGCAACTTTTGATTGACGTGAATATAAATGACTTTGGGGTAATTGATTGCGGGGGTAGTTATTTAACTATTAAAACCGAGAAATACACGAACACGGAATGGAGCAATACTAATACGAGAAATGGTGCACGGAGGGATTACGGGCTGTGGAATTTCCTCTGGAAAACGTTGCGATCGTTGAAATGAAATCAGTAGACATATGGGCGCAAACTTTTCTAGTTGTGGCTATGACCCTTGTTTAGTCGTGATGCTCCAAATATTTCTAGTTTTCATTGTATGACGCAATACAATTTGCTCGGTGATTCATCTAGAGTGATGTCTGCTGGACTTACGATATCTTTTTATTTTCGCATATCTTGATATTAGTCAGAAATTATGTTTGATGTCTAAGAAAAAATCATTCATGAAGGTATAAATAATAATCACCCGAACAACGCCATTGGGATGATATTGAATTGGCATGGGCCTTGAAATGAGACAAAACTATTATCCGCGCTAAAATCCTTCAGAAATTGACGATAAGCATTCTGATCAGAAATTAAAAGACATTCTATTCCTGCTTCCCAGTGTTTTTTTTGGGTCACCGAAATTGGTTTAGGAACTTGTGGAACATGCGGGCTATAGAAATGTTAGATCCATTATTTTCATCGGTTGACAGCCAAAATTAAAAAAAACGCTCGGGGCGCCGTGTTGCCACACCGCTGGTCACAGAAAACATAGGTGTAAAACAATGCCGATCATTAACTGAGCAGACACGGAGTCCGGCGACTTTGACATGCTGTTGAACTTGTTCTTTCACCGCACTGGTCCTCTACAAGGTTTTCGTTTATGGAGGCGAGTCGAAAAGGACTTTTTAATCCCACGAATTCTTGGGGTTCCCTCTCCGGTCTCAACACGTGCATCACAAACTATTCCGGGAGGGCGCGGTGTGTTTGAAGCCGGTTAGTGTCCTTCTTTTCTGAGTTTGCCTCTGCTCCCTCCCAAGAGAGCCGCAGAGCGCAGAATGCCAAACGTCGGCTGTTGCCTCCGTTGGGGACAGGCCAGAAATATACCGCGGGCCGCGTCATCCAGCCAAGTAGTTGGCACCGGCACTTCACATCAGTATCATCGCGCTAAAAACGACGCATTCCCCGCCAGAAAAGTTAGCCTCAGGAATCTAGCAGGACCGTTGACAGTCTAACCACCGTCTCCACTTCGTGACCCATTGCAGTGAACTTGGTCAGACCTGGCAGAACTTTTCCTTCACTTTTACATGTCCAACAGGCGGCGGGCGATGCGGCTCCACGCGCAATAAGGCTTTGCCGGGCCGCCGTCAGGACATTCATTGTGTCGCCACTGGCTGCTGCATGGCACGTCGAGGTCGTCGACCTGTTGCATATGCACCGATGGCCGCGGCGTCCCCGTATGCGGGGCTCGTACTGTGACATGTGACGGTTACAGGGCCCTATTTACAGGAAGCCCGACAGGCCCGTTTGTACTGTAACACGGCAAAGAGAAACAGTTGTGCCACTTTAGTACAGCACTGGGCGTGTGAACATCCAGCAGCCATGAATCAGCGGCAAAGAAAATAAAAGGATCTGATGCAACCATACATTGTGTTTCAAAACTATTTACCCGTGTTGAAATAGCAGCTACGAACTCGAAAAATACTAAGAGGAGAGCGCACTCCCAACGCTGGCAACCGACCAGCCACAGGCGGATCCAGGGTTTGTGATGGGGGCACCTTGGTCAGATGGGCGCCATCTGGGTCCAGGAGGGGGTACCATTTGGGCCTGAGGGAGGCACCATAAGGGCCAGGCTCGCCAAGTCTCAGAGCGTGACTTATCAAAGGACACCACGCTGCATTGTGGGGCAACAATGCTTACACCCTGAGGGAGGGGCGCGTTTCGGGGCGCCGGGGCGGTTTGGGGCGGCAGGGCGGTTTTAAGAGGTGGCGAGGCGCCGGGTCGTCTGGCAAGGGGCTGTACCCACCCCTTGCCTCCTGGATCCACTTGCCTATGTAAGCAGTTACAATTTGCTTGCGCTAATATATAACTTATAGGCTCAAATACGCTTATTACAGTAGCGACTTAAATGTATAACATCAGGTCACAGGCCTGTGCAGACTCCAGGCCTGCTGGCCATAGGTACACATACTATACCTGCCATAGGCGGATCCAGGATTGCCGATCGGGGGGGGGCACCTTCCCGGGGGGGGGCGCCATCCGGACCAGGAGGGCGCCACTTATGACTGGCAAACCTATCAGGTGGGCGCCAAATCCTGTCGGTGGGCGCCGACTTTCGTATCCTGGCAGGGGGTGGGAAGCGACATTTCAGGGGGGCGCCATCGAACTTTCAGAGGGGCGCCGAGGGTCGATCGTTGGGGCACGTGCCCCCCCCTTGCCCCCCTGGATCCGCCTATGATACCTGCAAGTGGAGACCTTCGTGACACAGCAACATTAGGCGCCGCCGTTGATCAAAGAAAAACGGGCGCTTTTAAGCAACTGTTTGGTGAACTTTGGCTGGAATTTATGAGGCTAGAGCGCAAAATGTCTGAAGCCAGAGTGTCACCCTCAACAAAAGCAGCACTGAATAAGAGGCCGACAGGCTAAGATGTTGAATTGAGGTCAGAGCGGGCGGGTCTGTGTTAGCAGGGGGGAGGGGGATGACGCCAACAAAGCGGGCTGGGTCCAACCATCCTGGCGCCTGCACACCCGCCACACCCTGCTTTATAGGGGCCTGTTTAATATTCTTTAGAATAGTTTAATATTCTTTGGTTTATGTTGCAGGCCCTGTTTATTTTTCATTCATTTAATGACATCATGCCCAATTTTTAGAATGTTGCGGAATAAATATAGTTTGTACATGGATACAGTCTTTTCCGATGGTAAAGGCGGGTTTTGACTCAACAGTACAACTTATTTTTAGTGTAGAGGCATAAAAGTATTAATACAAATTATCCAAATTATTCAAAAAATGAATTACTACTTAGTATATTTTAATTTTTTGCTCTCAGAAGGCTAGTGCCCAGTTCAGGCGAGCATCCTCGCACGCTGTTGGATCGCCTGTGTCTCTGGTCCCAGCCTGCGGCAGGATTTGAGCACCAGATCAGAAGTTGTGCAGCGCACTTCATGGCTGCAGGGATGCCACCGCCGATGAATATTTCAATTTAACATAAAAAATATTTCTAATTTACTGCCTTTACACGTCGAAAAATTTTAAGGACTACATCACATTTTTTCTTTAAAGAAATGACCAAAAATACATTTCATGTTATGCTTACCCTTGTTTTCACATCTGGAGAAGAAAAAAATTGTATTTAATATTATGCCTCAAGGTATACGCGAGTATATTATCAAAATTACTAGTTTGTAGACGCCAAATACGTGGTACTTTTATCGCAACGTGAGCTGTAAGGGAAATCATATACTTCTGTTTGGTCCAATTTAAGGGAAAAAGTAGTTTCTAGATTTCCAGACTTATTAGAGATTCATAAAAAAGGAACATTCCCTCTGGCCATCACCATTAGAAGGTCTTACCATGCAGAAAAATTTCGAAAATTTGAAAGGTGCATGGAAGACATAAATAAAACTATCGAAAACAACAAGAACACTTTTGACGTTGAGCGAGGTTGTTTTGAAAATGAAGTTGAGCTTGGACGCACAAACAATAGGCTAAACTAATACTTAATGAGAAAGCTTCAAGAAAATCACGATAAAACATGCTACATACATCCTTATTTACGCTTCTATTGTGCGACCCATACATTCGATCAATCAAATGGATATCTGGCTTAATATGTACAATCAGAGATGACAACGTAAAATCCACATCGTTAAACACTTATTCAAGACCGCCACCATATTTCCATAATTCCAGCACCTCTCCCCAAGAGACACATGCTCAAAAAAGCCTGAAAGAGGGGTTAGTTTTTAGAGGGTTAGCAGTTACTTAGAGGAAGCGACAGATGGATAGTCAAAAGAAGTAGCACTGACTTTTTGGTTGTGCGACTTGCTGCAGTGTCTGGGGCACCAAATAATCAGCTGTAAAAGAACGATTAGAGGTGAGCGCGTGCAAATTTCAAAAACAACGAAAAACAAATCAAACAAGGGAAACAGACGGAAACGGAAGAATCGACACAAAACAAGAAGAGTCAACTTCGGAAAAATAGTCATTCAGATAAAACAAGGGTAACGATCAGAATCGATCAAAATCGAAAGAATCAGAATCGGAAGAATCGACACAAAACAAGAAGAGTCAAAGTCAGAAAAATAACGATTCAGATAAAACAAGGGTAACGAACAGAATCGATCAAAATCGAAAGAATCGGAATCGGAAGAATCCACACAGAACAAGAAGAGACAAAGTTGGAACAATAGTGATTCAGATAAAAACAAGGGTAACAAACAGGAACGGAAGAACTGACACAGAAGAATAACATTCACATTAGGAACGGTTGTGATACAGGACTAAAAAGCTGCATAAGAAACACATTGCACGAAATCATAAAACAGACAGCACGAAGAAAACGGAAATTTCTCATTCGCACGTGACATACATTTTCAATCTACGTCAAGCGGCTCAAAGTTGACACCAACTTAGACAACAGACACGCACATTTGTATAGTACTCAAAGGATGTAGGATTGCCATAAAAATGCAGCCTTGGTAGAATATCTAAATCAGCTTACACAGGCAGTTGACCTCCACATGGGAAAGTGCAGGGATATCACCCCCTCCCTCTTTATCGGCCCCACGGCCGGCCTGGGCCAGTCGGTGGTCGTCGGTGTCGACGCGGGGCCGATGGGAGCTGAATCCGCTCTTAGTGGCGACAAAATCCCCTCTAATGCGTCCAACTTCTCCACACATGGTTCGAGCGAAAAATAAATGTTAAAACGGTTTTTTTCCGGTGTGCTCTAACGCCTGGCTATCTTGGTTCAATTTCCATATTAAAATGCACCAGTCCCTTTACGGTGGCAGACAAGGTTGTGCAGTCTTGTCATTATGATTAAATTATGCTGGGCTTGACCAGTATTTGCCAACAATTATCACGATTTTAGATGCTTCTAGCCCCAAAATGGAAGTCAAATGTTTTACACGGCGCAAGGTCACAACTCAGAGAAAAGGTCGAAGACGACCACAACATAAGAGATGAGTTACCACCAGGGGTGTAAATTGATATCGCATTGGCACTCCTCATGAAGGTTGAAGTAATGTTGAAATATTTTTCAAAATTTTTGTGTTTTTCATTTCGAGGATTTTTAATTGACTTTGTGTTTTACAACAGGCCTGTTAGAATGATAAAACACACTTCAGGTTATGCTATCACGTTGTCACCTTGTATTATGGTATTTGTTGGAACTATTTCAAGTTTGAGCACCCCTGATCATTTTTTTGTTAAAGTCACGCCCCTAGTCATCATCATGCCCTGAGCCCCAAACAATCCACTTGATTTTTGGTTTGTAAATGCATATGAAATTCCAACACATGAAGGGCAGATCATGGTAATTTCTACCATCGTTCACCTCATTCCAAAACCTACATTTGAACTCCGCGATATATTTAAATACGTGATGCTGGGAAGGACAGTTAACTTCAATAAACCCTGAAAACCCTGGGAACGTTCTCACATAAAAAGTCACCATAGAAAAAATAAAAACAGATATTTGACTTGTTAGATTAACACTGCTAAAAAGTATCCGCGTGAATAAATGTAAATAAGAATGAGATAAAATCGTATTTTACAATGTGCTCTGTTCTACCAAGTTTTTCTTGTAATCTCACCAGGCGATACCGTCAAAGTCTCAAATCAAGCTTCGTCATTGGGAACCAAGATTGCTCAACAACAAACATTTCGAGTGAAAAGTCTGGGCGTGGCCTCTCGGACCCCTGGTGACGACGCCCCGAGGTATTTTTCAGATCCTTGATTGATTGGTACATGACAAATTAACACTCTGGGGCTGCCGTTGACCTCCGGCTGGTCAAACTGGTTGAACTAGTTTTCCTTGTCAAAGAGCTGTCACTTTTTAGACGCTAAGATAGGCAGCTGCCAAGCCTGGGCTGCATATGTCACCTGGATCGGAGAGTAGACACAAAACAGTCAACTGGAGCCAGAGGAGATTTCAGGCTATTTTGGGTATTTTTTTATATTCCCACAGGTCTGCGCCGGTCTCAGCTGAAAGCAACGGTGAAAGCCTTTCGTAAACCGTAGCACTGTGAAGGGGAAAATAAATGTGCCGTTCTTTCCCGCATCTCAGTTTATAAATTTCAAAAGAAATAATGAATACCCGAAGAAACCGCATTATTAAGAGTATTTCGCCATTCCAGAGTCCATAACAATACCATGTCACTTTCATTTATACGGCGCATCATCAATCAGAGATTGATCCCTGATCTGGTGCAACAGCAGAGGTCAAGAACATCTCAGGTTGGCTACCCACATATCCTTGATGCGACCGACATGGCTACCTGAAGTAAAATAAACTTTTGCGTGAACTGAGGCTTTAAATTGCTCCCAGTAAATATGTCTTGTGGTAAAATTTCTATTAATAAGTGAAAGTATAAAAGGAATTAATTTTACAGTGATCTGGAGACTAATGAATTACATATAGCATACTCTTAGTACCAAACAGAGAAAGGTTAAATATATGTGCAGTGAATACAAGTTGTGTGCACTGTAATACAAGCATGTGTCCATTAGCTGCTCATATTAATCAGTCAAAAATGTTATCAAATACCTAATACAAAAAGACATGAAAAAATAATATGTGGTGTCCGAGTCTAGTACCCTTACTGCAACTACTTGTTATGAACAATCATTGCTTAGATCATTATTGCTAAGATAGCAGACAACCACCATTTGAATGTAGCAGTCACCACGCTAAGACTTAAGCTACTTGAAGGATACATTTAATTTACATTTTTTAAAGAATACATATAATTTAAATATATCCAATGCCTGCAGCCAAATATAGGTACTCCGCCAGAGGAAAAGTACCTCCTAATACCACAACCATCATCCAGAAAATCCCAGAAAGACTAAAGTAGATCAATGGGTATCACCACATTCACCTGCTCAATGGAAACTTTTGTGGAATCATTAAAATTTTGCTTAGCTTGATTTGATAAAACTGACTTAGGTAGTCACCAAAGAAAGCTACCTGCAGTTTACCTGACTTCATGGGCACCAGACAGGATATATTTTTGTAGTTGCACAGCCAGAACTGGCAACCTTCATCTCCGCAGGTCTATGGTTTGGATATCTCGCATGCACTTGATTGAAATGTGTGCTCTAATTGACACGCTCAAAAGCACACAACTCTCCTAGGCTTTTGAGATCTGGCAGACTTCACTTTGTTCTACGTTTCCCTGGCTGTGGCATAATATTCAAGAATGGGTAGTGGATTTACCACTGGCAAAAAACCTATTCTGATTTAGGTCAAAATCTACAGTCTCATATCATTTCAACCACCTCGACATTATCTCCGAATTCCCGAGCTCACGCCCACACAGCAGCTTCAACACGTAGTATTTCAGCCTGTTTCTCTTCTCGCTACTCGCGCGCCAGAAACGCAAAACTTTGTGGTTACCCAAGTGGCTACCTGGTGGTCCCTAATCGTAATTTTCGTTGCCGGCCTGGCTACCAGACCATCTCTAATTCCATGAAACGAGTCCTCAAGTACAAAGTAAGCAGTAGAGTTACTATCTTATGCTGAGTAATTTCACTATGAATCCTGATATAGACTTAAAATTTTTCTCTTTTTGTTTAAAATAAATTGTCAAATTCATAAAAAAGAATGAATATCACTGTTCCATGCCATCGCAATTTAGAGTACCTTTTTCTCATGACTTTTTATGGGTCAATTTCGTTGCCGATGTGGTTACCTACCCATCTCTAACTTAGCTTTGAAATAACTCGATTGAGTAAGGATGCATTATTTGTCAATAATTTGTATCGTCTGTCACTAATAGTTATAATAGTACCTAAAATAAGTCAAGGTAGCGCAGCCATGTTATGAATCGTTCTTTTTACGTGGCGGTAAGATCGTGGAAATGCTTGTTTTGCGCTGGTAAGTGCAAATCTTGATATATGTAGATTCTCCGTGATTGGCTACCTAAGTTCTGTTCCTTGAACTTCATTTGGCTACCCACGAGCGTGGGCGAGTTGGCGAGATTCTTGACCTCTGTGCAACAGCACGGACCAGCCGAACTTATAACCAAATCCGGACCAGCTGAACTTCAGCAACAGATGTCACTGGCTTAGCTAGTGGGCACATCTGTATTTATATGTTCTATCTTGTTTTCATGTTTCTCATTCATAGAGATGCTGGTGTTTGGAAATAAACTCTCGAGTCCTGCACTATAACCGTCTTGACGAATTACTGGCTACACCTGTTCAGTCACCAATACATATCACTAGAATGAAATAATAAAAGAGTGGATTAATGAGGACAAATTGTATAACACTAGCTGTTCTAACCAGTTCTAAGTCGTCTGTTAGCGACATGATGTGGGGAAAGACCGGGGCAAAATGTGCCACTTAAGTGTTTTATGTTTGCAGTAAACTCATGTTTAGTCGAAGTTTTGCTTCAACTAAGGATTTATACATCCTTAAAGGGAACTTTAAATCTTCATAGTGGGATTTGAATTGAGAGAGCCATGTGGCACAGCATGACGAGAAGCCACACGATCGATATTTCTGTTTTTTTCAGAACTTATCGTTCGCGGAGAAGAAAAGGTAAAAATTCACCACAAACCGACCCCGTCCTATCCAGTTGTGTTTAAGTGCTGAGAGGCGATCTTAGGAAAGTGGCACTATACTTAAGCTCCGCTGCACGTGCTGCGCGACAAGTTTTTTCTTTCTTGCACATCTTTAAAATCCACGTGCTAAACGTGACTTCGGTACTGTCGATAATAAATGCGTACACCTAAATTGATTTATTAAGCAGTTTGAAACGTGAAAATGTTGTAATACATGAATAATAATAATATGAATAAGATGAATAATAGTGAAATAAACTATAATGAAACGTTAGTATCAAAGTATTAAATCATATATTGTGTATTCGTGCATTTAGACAAGCATACAGGCTTCAAATCTCAATAGTAAATGGACGTACATTTAGGATCATACACTTAGGATATTTACTTTAAGGCTTCCGCGCTTGTCGGTTACTCGGTCTCGGTCTCGGTCTCTCTCTCTCTCTCTCTCTCTCTCTCTCCTCTGAACCTTCGTTCCGCCTGGTCTCATCCTCCCAATGTGCATCTTAGTAGGATCAAAGGCCTTCGCGCAGCGGGCGATGCTCCCACCCGGCAGATCAAACGCTTGCTTGGGGCGCGTGCTCCGTTCTCGTTGCACGTTTTTCGACGCCCCCACTCCGCCCCGTTAGTATGCACGGCGTTCCGTCTTTGGTGAATGCACCATGTGACCTACTTTCCCGCAGTTGCGTCACAGTGGGCCGGGTGCTGGTGACCGCTTGCGAGCCCTGCCACCCGCTCCAAACTCGGCACCCCGGGGATAAAGTAGGATTACTGCTCGCTTTTTTTATCCCAGTGCACGCACGCTGGTTTCCCTGCTCAGTTTCACACTATCCTCTGTCTAAAATTTTGTGAATGGACGATACAATCGACGGGGCTTGAGAGAGAATCTGTCTCGCAATATAAGCTTCGCTAAATTAGATTCGCTGTCTTATCGGAACATAATTAGTTAGCAGGGTTTCCAAATGTCGCCAAAGTCCAAAAGGAAACATGAGAGGCCGTCAGTCCACCCTTGAGACAATCTCTAATCCATCGGATCGGGTAGAAAAAATACATTCAAATAATCTGCCAAAGCCAGAAAAAAACAAATAAAAGTCAAGTGGAATCACTTTTGAAGCCAAAATGATACCTCACTGCCCTATTATACCTCAATCCGGGTTAAAAACTATCAGCTTTTCATAGCAATATTATCACCTTCAAACTAAATTTGTCACCCCTCAGAGTCCAGGCGTTAGTTTATTGAAAGCCAAACTGAGACATACCGACTGTATTCGTGACATTTTTGTAATTTGTATTCAACGACCTCAGACAGCGTGTTTTGCAATTTCTTGACTGAGTACAAGAGTTAAAACGATATTATTCTTTCAAAGCTGTCAGTTTTTCCTTTTTAATAATGCACCAGATCCAATGCCATGTTAAGCAGCATTACCCTCACCAAAATGATGCATTGTAATTTTAACGCGGTATGGGAATTAGAAGGAGATGGCTGGGGACGTGTCCACAGGCGTAGGAACAGGGGGACTGAAGGTCATGTCCCTGCCCTCCCCCGAAATGTCCAAGATGTTAACCATTCGCCCTATGGCATGACTGGAAAGGAACACCTCAAAATACAACTTAGCCCTCCAGTGTTCTGAAAGTTCCTTTGTCTATACCGATGTCTGTTGGATTCTTCAACAAAGAGTTTGAGCCTGCCTATTGACCAGCGGCGATGTTGTTCACTTGAACTCAGGGTCACCCCTCCCTCTCCGTCAATAAGCACTGCTCAGATCAGCGTATTCGTTTCAAGTTGGTACTGGGGATCTAAACATTAAAACGACATTCATAGGGCTCAAAAGGACAGTTTTAAAAATTCAAGGGGACACTCTTGCGTTCTTGATTTCTCAGTGCTGTATTTTCTCTTTTCCGTACTTTAAAGCTAATTCGGGGTCATTATGGCCCTCAGCAAAGGGTACAATAGCCCCTGCCGAGCGAGGACCAGGTCTGCTGTCCTTTACAACTAGAAAGATACAGGTGCAGAAAGTCCTGAGGGCTGAGGAACAATTAGAGGTGGCTGGGTACCAAACACTTCCCTAGTTTGTGTGCAGAAAATAATGCCTTGACTAAGATGTTAGTTACTTTTGCCAGTAATGTTCCTCTTATTTTAGGCCATATGTGCGCAGTTATAACAGCACCTAAGACACGCCACGAGACGTGTTTTTACCTGGGTAATAAACATTCTTATTAATCATTGAAATCATTTCACAAAATAATCCACCATAACTTCAGCATTTATTACCCCCCCTAAAAAAACAAAAAAACAAAAGAAGATTCCCGATTTGTTAGTCTTACATGTCGATTAATATCAGTTTAGAACGTCACAACCTTGAAATCTCTCATCAAACTCTTAATAAACTCTTATCAAGGATTAAAGGATTGAAATCATGTAATTAAGTAATTCACCATATTTTTGGGATGTGCTCCCTCCCCACAAAAAAAACGATCGGTTAGCTTCACGTGCCTATTACTATCAGTTTGAAAAGTCGCACTGCGATCGGACCTCAGCATACCCATCGTCTTCCGTATCTCAGTCTACCTATCTCCGCGCACGTCCAGCAACAGTCGGCCGATCTCGTCCACTGTGGGTCCGCCCCGCCCCTCCCCCCTCACAGCCGCCGCCCCCGACACGGCACCGCCCGCAGAGGTGGCCACCGCACTAGCCAGCTGACCCAGATAGCCCGCGGGCACACGGCTGCGCGCCACCCCGGCAGCCGATGAAAGAAGCTGCGAGCGGAAATACACCACTCAACGTGCACGCACATCCGCAAGCGCGCGCCCAGGTTTATATAAGGTTAGATATTCTAGAGCTTTCTCACACAGGTTTTGCACCAATTCCCCCACATGTTTTTTTAACCAAGGTTTTAGCTTGCCACGTTTTCTGACAGACAGTACTTCCAATATATTTCCTGCCAGACAATTCAATGGTGGGCACCTGGGGACGCCTCTGCTCACGCGCAATGTGCGTAGGTAACGGGCAGCCTGTCAAACCCAGGCAACAGGTGTGGGGATAACGCGATCACTCTGGCGGGAGTGGCGGGAGTGGCGCGAGAGGCGCGGTCGGCGGCGCCAAAACCACCGGTTTCCCGCCGTCAGCCATCACTGCTCACTCCTCCACCCCTCAGTGGGCAGTGGCTGCCTCAGGGGTCAGTGGCTGACTCAGTGGGCAGTGGCTGACTCAGTGGTCAGTGGCTGACTCAGTGGTCAGTGGCTGCCTCAGTGGTCAGTGGCTGACTCAGTGGTCAGTGGCTGACTCAGTGGTCAGTGGCTGCCTCAGTGGTCAGTGGCTGCCTCAGTGGTCAGTGGCTGACTCAGTGGTCAGTGGCTGAATCAGTGGTCAGTGGCTGACTCAGCGGTCAGTGGCCGACTCAGTGGTCAGTGGCTGACTCAGTGGTCAGTGGCTGACTCAGTGGTCAGTGGCTGACTCAGTGGGCAGTGGCTGACTCAGTGGTCAGTGGCTGACTCAGTGGTCAGTGGCTGACTCAGTGGTCAGTGGCTGACTCAGTGGTCAGTGGCTGACTCAGTGGTCAGTGGCTGACTCAGTGGTCAGTGGCTGACTCAGTGGGTAGTGGCTGACTCAGTGGTCAGTGACTGACTCAGTGGTCAGTGGCTGACTCAGTGGTCAGTGGCTGACTCAGTGGTCAGTGACTGACTCAGTGGGCAGTGGCTGACTCAGTGGGCAGTGGCTGACTCAGTGGTCAGTGGCTGACTCAGTGGTCAGTGGCTGCCTTAGTGGTCAGTGACTGACTCAGTGGTCAGTGACTGACTCAGTGGTCAGTGGCTGACTCAGTGGGCAGTGGCTGACTCAGTGGGCAGGGCACGGCTCGGTGGAGTGGCTGCTCAGTGTCAATATGTTTCAAATAAAATAAATTTTCTTTAAAAAGAAAATTGAACTTCGTAGCGTTTTTTCAATCAAAGAAAGACCTTGCAAATGTATGTTAGATAGGAAATGTGTAGGTAGGAAATGTGAGAGAAATGTTATGGTTTGTTGCAATGTTGTGCCAAAAGGAGCCCCGAAGACTATGAGGCAAAATTGTACATTTACTCTGTAGGGTTGCTTTCAACCAAATTAATTTGATACAAATGTTTGCGATACTTATACGATCGATATTTCTTGAAATTTGTTTTAATAACTAAAATTTCTAAAATGATGTAAGAAAAGTACCAAAGTCCAAACAATTTAATGCAATTCTTAGCTAAAGCCACCACCACAGACAAACGGTTTTCAAAACATAAAAACTTCAAAACCTAACCACTGTAACCCATCTAGTGAATCAGGATTTCTAGTGAAATATCAGGGTACGACTAAATCAGTATCTACATTGAAATGAGAAACCAATTTCACGATTCCCATAGTTTTTTAGTAGCTTCTATTAATTCGAAAAAATTAAGCCTTGTTCTTTTCATTCAGCAGCAAAGCGCAAAAGACGTTGCAAACGCCTGTATTTTACTTGTCAGGCCCGAGTATGAATCTACCAAACATTTCCGGTGGTCTAGGCGAACCATTCCACAGGCTTCCTCCGCCCAGCCGCCCTACACCTGCCCTAACTCAAGACATCGTGCGCCTTCAACACCACCCATGTGCTGCAGGGAGCGTCGATTTAATCTAAGACGGCCCCGCGGAGGCAGCTAGCCATGTGTCTCACACTCTGGGCAGAAGCTGAGCCTGTGTTTATCTACCTGTTGCAGGCGTCACTCGTGCGGGTACTGAACGGCGCAGCTTTTCTCATGCCTCCAGATCGAGCCCGGGCTGCGGCGACGCCGGCAGCGTTTTTCTCTCTGCGACTCGGAGACGTGCAGGGGCACTGGCTGGAGTGAAGAGCCAGTCAGCCTTGAATGGTGTTTTGAGCGCACTGGGTATTGCGACACCGCGGGGTGAGGGCCAGGGTTGTGGAGACGCACTGGAATGTAGCTCACCGCTCCACGGGATTAAATTGATGATTCACTGTCCCTAAAAAAGTGCAAACGTCTCACGTACGCGTCCGAGTGTAGCGCTGGATAATTTTTCAGATTTGGAGCCCAATGAAAGTATAAGAGTAAGTCCACTCGTGATTCAGCATTGCATGACGTACCGAACAGGGTGACCAACATACTAAAGCGTCATTTTCTTACCATATTTATTCGCTCACTCAATTCACAGGATCATTGACCTTTAGCCCACGGTTTCAAACCGGTCTCCCAGTGTTTGTTGCAGTCACATAATGCATTGCATTCAAATCAAGATCAATACAAGTGGTGGTTGTCACTTGAAGTGACAAAACCACAATACCCGAAACCGAACGGCAACTTTGCTACAGCTCTTTTCTTAGTTTGGGTCAGATTTAAGTGTCTGGCGTAATAACTATGCATGCCTCGCAATCAGAAATCCACGGTGGATTGCGCATGAAGTTCTGGCATCATCGCATATTTTACGTTAAGTCAAATGAGAGAGGCAGGGCGGAGAAGCCATTGGGAGATTACTTAATCAAAATTACCAGTTTGGTAAACAAATACAAAAAATAAATATGGTACCAGATTTGCGCAGGACATTTTTCAGGCTGTGTTTGGCATAGGCGGATCCAAGAGTTCCAATAGGACGGACAACATGTATTGAAGTGGGTTATTGGCATTTCAGTTCCAACACAGTCAGAAGGGGGGAATCATATCATAGAGGCACCGAAACTCGCATCCCGGGAGGGGGAGGAATCGAAATTTCAGGGGGCGTCATTGACCTTACAAGGGGGCGCCGAGCTTCCATGGGGGAGCGAGTGAGCCCCTGGATCCACCTGGGGTCCTTAACCCCCGCCCCGGTGGGCCTCCGAGCCACCTTCGCCCTGGGGGGTGTTTTAACACCCCCTCAAACTCGGTCCCTATGCGGGATAACGGAAAAAACGCGAACGCTGGTGGATAGCCCATACAAATTCATAAAGAACCTATATTAGCCACTTTTTGGCTCAGGTCAATATTGAGGTCATGACAGGTCAAAGAGGGGTGGCATTTTGAGTAAAGTTTTTGGGCTCTATCTACTATCTGAAAGATTTGAGTTAGAATTATTTTTTAAGCACCATTCGCTTCTTTTCGTTACAGCAAATCTAATTATGTATAATATGAACACACAAGGTCAAAACACAAACAATTACCTGCCCTCAGGTCAGGTCAAAGTCACTTTTTAACCTAGCATGGTCAATATGCATATCAATCGCCTCGCAAAAGCAATCCAAACGCGTTGGCATCAAAATAAAAGCTGCTGCAATAAAAACTGCTCAAGTAGCCCCAGATGACCTCTCAAGGGTCACTAGTCAAAAATTGTAACATGAACCTGAAAAGGGGCCCAGGATAAAACGATTTGGAGAATATGAAGGTATTATCAGCTGTATCTACACAAATACAACCCAATTTCTGTTTTTATCATTTATTTCCAATGGAGAAGCACCCGTACTTGCCTTTAGGTCATAGATATGAAAAATCCCGAAATATGTTTTGCACTCGGTAGGCCCATTATGTGGTATAAGTTTCAAACCGATCTTCACCCATTTCTTACTTACGCCACCTTAAACATGTTTGGAGGTGAGGTCACTTGACCTGCACTGGTGACCTGACCTGAGATGACCCAACCTTAAAATTTTCAGGGAAGTTGCGGAATTGATCCAGGATAAGGTGTGCCAAGTACGGCGGCGCTTGGCGCCGACGGTCTTTCATGCCGCCGCAAAAAAACCCGAGGGGTTTAAACACCCTCCCGCACCGAGGCGAGGGTTAAGATGACCACATAAGTGCGGGTTTTTTCAAGCCTACCTTTGACTGTATTTCGTGGGTTATCTTGTATATTGCATTCAGTGCTTTTGTATATGGATATTCTTTCTGTTTTCTTCTGTGAATTTTTCGTCATCACAGCCTTAGCTGTCGTTTGAATACAATACATGTATAGGTATGCATTATGTTGTTGCAATAATATATATGCGCTGCTCAGGAAATATCCACAAAAAAGCCGTCAGTTACCGTGGTGACTCATCAGAGCTCATCCCTCCGGCCGTGGGCCGCCCCTCATCCTGCCTTGTTGAAAGAGAGAGTCACTCATCTCAGAGGTCAACCACCCCAACTTTGTGATGGGCTGCTACTTATCTGAACAGAGACTGAAAAATTCACCGCACGCCTTGAAGTGGCCAGCATGAGTCCAACAATAGAGTTCAGCAGAATGGTATAGCGTGACCCAGCAGTGCAATGACAATAACGGTCTTGTAGTCCTTTGCTAGTCCTTTGTACATTAGTTCGTTAGCACAAAGCCCAATATTGAATAATCGCTGTCAACTTTTTCCGAGGGGTTTAAACGGTGACTTCAAATAATGCATTTTAAGTGACATTTATTGGTGTTTTGGTAAGTTCTCTAATCTTTTTAAAGGCGGCTTCCCGGTAGTGGCTGTTCAGCAAAGTCGTTTCAAAATAGAGGGGATAAAGGCAAAAGTATGTTTAAGATAGCAGCCATTGGAACGATTATAGGAGGGCCAGTCATTGTCATCAGGGCAAATAATCAGCACAGCATTGCCATTAAGGCAAACAGGTCATCTCGAGCATAAGTTAACAAGGTTGTACGTCTAAATAGCCTTCTGCAGCGTCATAAAGGTAGCGACATTAGCATCAACATCGGCAGAGATGTCAGCTGACTGCGGATAGGTCGCCGCTCTAAAGCATTAGCTCCGTAATAAGACGGATAATATACTTTTACCACATACCAAATTGGGCTAACGAATACTAAACGAAAAAGTATTTCTTTAATTATTCAGATTCTCCATACCCTTATAGAGAACCATCCGCAGTAGAGCAACACGTCTAATATGGATATTGTTTTTGAGTTGCCTCTCCACATCAGTTCACAAAGATCACTCTGCTGCCTTACTGCACTCTTCTACTGTCATCCACGGAAACAATGTAAATGGGAATATGTAGGTAGCGTAAAAATGTACACGCTTTCGATCAGAATGGAGGCTGCCTTTTTATTCCACTGCTTGCTTTCTATGATTAGCAGGAACGCCAAAACAGTTTCAAAGTTATTTCTTGCACCTACTTGGGCTAATGGTAAAACAACGGTACGCGCTCATTGGTAAAGGCGCTGTCAAGTGGCCGGAAACTTATATCTATTTAAGCTAAGGACTGCAACGGGCTGGAATGTGGTGCCGGTAGGTTCCTGAGCAACCAGTAGATAAGGTAGATGAACCGACTGATACATTCAACACGTGGGCTGAAAATAAAACCACACTGCTCACCAAACGATGCATCAAGACCCTTTTTTGTGTATGCATTAATGTGAGGGCTGCCTTACAGCAAGCACAACACGAAGGACGTAATATGGCTGCAGTATGCAGCATTTATCGTAGCGCGTAAAAGTTCGCTTACTTAAAGCTTACTGGTTGGCCCATGCCCTTACTCGTTCGGTTAAGGAAAACGATGTGCAGGAACAAGGAGAGAGGGAGAGAGAGAGAGAGAGGGCGAGGGCGAGGGCGGGGCGAGGGCGAGGGCGAGGCGAGAGAGAGAGAGAGAGAGAAAGAGAGAGAATGATACTCCCCATACATGACTTTGGCAACTATCCACGCGTTCAAGTAGCAGCATACCCACCGATGGGTCCGCGAGTGCCTCTCGATTCATTCCAACTCTGCTCTGAAGCACCAACGCATGACGTCTACGCCGAAATAGCGAACAGCGTCTCTGTTACTGAAAGGTCCGCGCTACTTGTGGGCCACAGCCGCAACGTAACGAGTGTGGGGCAATGCCACGGCCCGGCGCGATGTCGCAAACGCGCCACACTGAGAAGTCACACGCATGGAGCAAGCGGGCTGCGCCGCCGCGACGCCGCAAAGCTCAGTGGCTGCAAAATGCCAAGGTGGGGCGACGCGAGCCGTCTTTATAATTTGGTGGCGTCAAATTTTGGGAGCTGTTCTCCGCCACCAACTAGCGTTTTTTTACCAGACACTTCGACGGGAGCGCTATCCCGATAAAAGTTCAAGCATGTTTGCAAAATGGTAGATCATAATTCACATCGTTAGTTAGGACTGCACGATCGGTTGCTAGGCTTGAGCGTACCCATTTCACTTAAAGCTTTTCCGTACACTGGGGACAAGTTATTGTGAGAAGCACAGCCTTGAATCGACCTGACTCAGTCACAACCACAAAACAAAGACAGAACGAACTCACGAAGGACACATACACAGGTGTGTCATGGTACGGAACATTGCTATCCAATCCTGATTAGTTTCCCCGACAAACACAGACCAATTTGTTTGCACACGCATATCAAAATAAATCCAATCTCACGAATCCATACTACGACCCGGATTTACTGCCCAGTCCAACTAGTCAATGACTGGGGATCCATTTGGATATCTATACCGTGACACCCTCTACCCTGTACCGAACCGGAGAAGGTTGACGAAGAGGTCTCCTCCTTCGCACTGCGGTAACAACGACACAATACACGGTGGAGTAAGCACAGAGCACAGTCCAAAACACCACTCAGCATCGGCGGAAACTGACCTTTCATGGACCGGGCCGCATTGTTATGTTGGACTTGCTCTATGCTGGTCGCATTGTGCCAGGCCATGCCCGGGTACATTGTGGCATTTGTGGCGCTGACACCGGGACTTTGCCAGCTTCTAACCTTTATCCAACCAGGAGATAGGTGAAGAGGGCTCACCCGGTCCCATTCACTCAGCTGATCGTTCGCAGGAGGTAGCAGCGCCGCCCCGTTACTACTAGGGAGCACAGTTTATGGAGCCCATGGCGTGTCACGCGAACTCGCAACGCTAGGTGACCTCCAGCGGTTCCATGACATCAAGAAAAAATCCGTGTCATCTCATCTAGCGGACCACTCCCGAACACGGCCACTATCAACAGACTCATGTCCTACACCACTCTCGCCGCACCGATTTCCGACATCGCCTCTACGGCCGCACCGATCGCCACTGATATCGGCCAGCAAGTGCAGCGCTGGAGGGGACAGAGGGGGCAGTGCACGTGCGGCGGGGTCACTGACCTCAGCGCGCTGACAGGACCTCCCCTCAGCGACGCGCCGACGGAGACTGTGCGCCGGGAGACGGCGCGCCGAGCTGGTCCCCCCACCACGCCGGCCGGCCCATTCGCTACCGCCCGCGGGGGAGGCCGCTCATGATCCAGGGGGGAGGGGGCGACCCAACGATAGGTCAGCAAGGTGGCGACTGTACCGGGGTATGAAATTAGATATAGGAAGCAACAGGCTACAGGCTGGTTTAATCAATATCATTGGCGAATGTGGTTGGCGGCCGGGAAAAAACGAAACGAGTGTTTTTGCCATTTTTATCCGGTATGCTGTTCCATCAAGTACTACAACTGGAGCAAGAGCAGGGCACCCGTATGTACCTGGCTTATATCTATGTACATATTTCCTTTTCCTTTCGTTTATTCAAGCATAAGTGTGCACAATTTGTATCTCTACTAGTTTCGCCGACCGCTAAGTTGTCAACAACGATTTTGTTAATACGTGCACTGAATGGGGAGGGGGGCTCGGAAGCCCCCCATCATTTTTTCCAAGGTGACTGGAGAACCGCTCGTGGCCGAGAAACGATACTTAGCCACATCTGAGAGAATTTAATGGCGCATAGATTGGTGAGGAAATTAGTGAAAAAACAATGATTTTTAATGGCATTTGTCACTAGCAGCCACGGGATTTCAGAGCACCCATGTAGGTGCTCCAAAGACACTGGAATCAAGGTGGCCACGGCACCTGGCCCCTACTTTTCATCCCAATATTTCCTGATTCAAGCCATATCGGAGAAATATAAGCATAGTTTGCGGAAGTTAAGAAAGAGCAAAGCCAATGCGTCTTTTGTGTTAACACGCGCATTGACGGGGGGTACCCGCCCTCCTCGGGTTTTTTGGGATAGCCGAAAAACGGCGGCGGGTAGCGTCGCCGTATTTGGCATACCTTTCTCTCATCATTTTTACAAATTCTGTAAAAATTTTTAGGTTAGGTCACCTCAGGTCAGGTCACCAGTACAGGTCAAGTGACCTGACCTCAAATAAGTTTAGGATAGCATAAGTCGGAACAGGGTGAACTTATCCGATTGAAACTCATATCATGCAATGGCCCTACCGAGTTGTCTAAAACGTGTTCCGGTATTTTTGATATCGATGATTTAAGGTCAGGTACGAGCCATGACCTCTCCATTGGAAATACATGGAAAAATGGTTTTTACCTAATAACTCAGTAATGGATGGTGATAGAGTATTTATTTTAGATGCATTAGACTCGCCTGGTCTTTGCAGTTCTAATTAAATGCATTTTATATAATTTGACCTTGACCTGACCTCAGGTCAGGTCAAATCCTTGATTTGACCTAGCAAGGTCAAATTATATATCATTAGATTCGGCTTGCTGCGAGAATTAATATATTTTAAATCGTTTTGCTCTATCTTTACTTGTTCAGATGTAATGGCCGAAAACCTTCATTTACATGTTATCCCTATGATGGCATGTTTTGACCTCTCGTGACCTTAAATGTGACCTGACAAAAAATAGTTCAAATATTTTCGATGGAGAAGTGGATGAGCTACCCAACGCCGTTTACTGTTTTTCGCTACATAGCGTGGTTCTCGAGACCTTAGGGGGGGGCGGTTTCATAACATGATTTTAACTGAGATAGCCAAGTTGTAAAGCAAGTCGGAAAAACCGGTGCTCAATAAATCATTTGTCTTGGAACTCGAGATTTCCGTAGAAAAAAGCTAAAACCTGCCTGAAATGTACCCCTCATGTACCCTTAGCAGCAGGCCAAAGATGTCATAGCTGTTGGTGTGACATTTGCTGACGTCACGGTGAGTTTCAGCCAATCGATACCCTTGAAGCGTATTGAATATGGTAGTGGTTGCCAGATCATGAAATCATCCACAGGCAGATATTTCCTTCTTTCCCTGGAGGAGCATTTTAAAAGTACAAATATTGAGCTTATTGTACATTTTTCAGAGAAATCATGGATGCTTCAATGATTTTCGGCTAAAAGTACCCCTAATTACACTAAATTCCAGGATTCGATCAAGGTGCCACACTCCCTTTACCGCGCCCCACCGGTCCGGCGCCACCTTCGCCCACCGGGGCCATCGATGGCCCCCTCTAACTCGAAAATATGGGCGTTAGCGCAAATCTGCAAAGTGCAATAGAAAGCTCGCGTGAATTCAGTAGAAATTACTTCGCATGTTTTAGTGCTCAGGTCAATGGTTTGACCTCAGAGGTCAAATTAGGTCAAGATCGGCTATTTTCACTCAAATATGCAATGATTAAGCAAACTGGGCATAACTCTTATGTCATTAGAGCTATTGAGGCCTGGTAAAGTACATTTGATAGCAAATTGCCAGTACTTTTTCCGCTATGTGGAACGTAAAGACCTCCCACCAGTGGTTTGACCGCCAGAGGTCACCTCGTGACCTAATATGACCTGAGGTCACGAAAGGTCAAAAAGTGACTTGCCGTATATCAAATGAAAGCCAGTGACAAGACAAACACGATGGTGTTTGTTTCATCGCTCTAGCTCAATTAGGTCAAAGTTATTGTCAAAATACTGTTTTGACCTCTGGTGACCTTGGATGACCTTGGAAAAGTCAAAGGGCAAATATGACCCCTGGGATCCGTGAAGGGTGTCCAAAAACGTTGTTCTGAGCAGTCTGAGTATTTGCAATCATTTTTGTGGCTTTTATATCATGAAATAGCTTTTCCCCATGCTTTTCCAATGGGAGAGGTCGCCTCGTGACCTGACCTCAGGGCACGAAATCGAAAAATCCCGGATATACACCTTGTAGACCCTGGAGGGGTCATGAAGTGTAGGAAGTTTCAAATTGATCGACTTCGAAATGTAGCTCTTACAGAGCTCTAAAGGTGAAGTGAGGTGACCTTGGTTGACCTCGTCTGGTGACCTGACCTTGGGTGACCCGGGGTAAAAAATTTCAGGGATGATGGGAAAATGATGCAGTGAGAGGTGAGCCTTCAACCGCGGTGCTGCGCCTCGTCGTTTTTCTGCTATCCCGGAAAAACCTTGGGGGCATCGATGGCCCCTGCGGGTTAAGCACGAGTGGATAATTGCCAGCGGAATATTAAAACTATCTGATCCCATGGGTGTCGTCTCCGGGGGGCCAGAGGAGGCCCACCCCTTTCACTTACTTACCGTCCGAAAATTAATTATCTTAATCGGGTTCCAACACCACAAATAAAATGTACCACCGGGATGAGCAGAAGGGTACAGGGAGCCCAAATCCGAAGAGTTCTTATCTAAAGATCATACATTGTGTAAACTGTATACGAGTTTAGGTTTCAAAGATGGCCTCATGTTTTCCAGTGACAACGATTTAGTCTGTCCCCTTCACTTGTGAGCTAATACCAATGCATTTAATGTGCCAGGAGGACTCTTACAGAGTGAGTTGGTGTAGTTTCGTGCGTGCTCGCTTTTTCCATCAGCCGACTCGGGTTCAATCCTAACCTCGTCCCGGAGTTAGATGTGACTGCAATTCACCCGCAATTCCTTCCAACATGGTGTAAGCTGGCGCTGCATTCTAGCAACAGGGACCGTTGCACCGTTAAGCCCAATTGGAACTTACCAACCAGGCTCCCAACTTAATGAAGTCAAAGACCCAGGCTGACTCAAAATTTCTGACCGGGGGACAGACGGTCCGGGGACGCCGTCCAGAGCAGGGGCACGATTTTTGGACGGCAAAACCTATCAAGTGGACGTCAAGTACTGTCGTGGGAGCGCCGATACTCAAAGCCTGGGGCGAGGGGATGAGAAGCGACATTTCAGGGAGGCAACATTGTATTTCAGGGTGGGGGGGGTGCCGTCAGTGGTGGATCTAGCCGGTAGATTTGGGGGCACGCCGAAATCGATAAGCAAAAAAAACGTCACGCGGTGACAGTATGCCACAATCTAACTAGACGGTAGGTTTTGGGGAAAACCCAAAAGACAATAAACAAAAAATACGGCGCCGGATCAAACTTGTGGCCGCAAGATGCTTGTTTTGCTACCCGAGGTCCACTTTTTACACTGAAGTTGATTGGTTTTGTTTGAAGTTGAGAGTTAAAGCACCAAAACCTTGCTTATAAACCAAAAACGAGCCGGGACAAAAATAAGGCCGACAGCTTTGGGGAAAAACATAGTTTTGCCCCGAGCTTTTCCGTTTGGGGGGACAAATGCCTTATTTGCCCCCCGCCCACCCCACCCCTGGATCTACCACTGGACGCTGTGACCATTTCAGGGTGCGCCGAGAATCGACCGCGGGCGGGGGGGGGAGAGAGAAGTTTCCTTTCCCTCGATGCGCCGATGGTCAAAGTCGAGAACACCAGCATGGCAGTCTACCGGCTGGGTCCCGCCAAACCTAATTTGCGTGTGACTGTGCTTACAAAACCTACGAAAACGTTGCTAATGTACATCCCACGAGGGCCAGGACAGTGAGCTCATTACGACTTAAAAAAGAAGCATAGAAACAGCGCCGGGAGCTGAGAAGACACAGCATTGTCACTGGAGGCAAACTGTAACAAGATTGAAGCTTGTTTTGCATACTGTAAGCGAAATGTTTATTTCACATATTTTTCAGCCACTATACACAAGATAGCCGGAGGAAGCTTAGGTTCGGACTCAATACAACGGGAGTTCAAATCAGGGGGCGAGATTTTTAGAATGATTGGGGGTCCCCATTTTATAGAAGAAAACGGCAATAACCAAAAAATATAAAGCAATGGTCGAACATTTGGTTTGTTTCACTTGCCTGCAGGCCTTGATTTTCGTACCTAAAACAAAATTAAAGTTCTTAGATGAAAAAAGCGAAAAATGAAGTTACATTCAAGCGTTACTTATACGTTCCACTGGAGGTTCCAGGGCAATAAATCCAAATTCTGGTTAAAGATGATTTGAAAAGTGGGTTGTCGTGATGAAAAGCAGAAATTAACGACCACTCTGACGGATAAAACTCGTGATGTCGTGATGAAAAGGAAAAATTAACCATTGCTCTGATGGATAAAACTCTATAGATTACAAGCTGACCCGGGTTTCTGAAGAAAAAATTGCATGACTTACCTGATCGCACAATGCGATCAGAAGTTAAGCAGGTTTCGTAATCAAATCATCACCGATAGATCAGGCTCTGTTGGTACCGAATCCGCGCGGGCGCTCTAACCTGTCACGCGATGGCCGAATTGAGCGTTGCGACACAGCAGCGCTCTCTGGGTTCGAGTCCTACCGGCTCTGAGAGATGGCGGGTTGGCGTGACGACGGGGCACTCTCTGACCGCGGGGTACCGTTCTCACGATCGGCTGTTCTTTAATCCTGCAGCTAACCCCCCCGCCCCCCCCGCCTCCTCCCCAGACCATGCCCGCTGTGAAATAGGGTAGAAGTCTGCTTTTTGTTAAGTGGCTTCTATGGTGTGGCCCTAATAAAATAAAATAAATAAATGGGCTAGAAGTCTGCTTTTTGTTAAAGGTTAAAGAAATGCACAGTGTGGAAGGGTTTATAGCAAAACAAGTGAGACAGCATATTCGAGCTAGAGGTAACCACAATCTGATAGAGGTGTATCCCGTCTGTTGAAACCGGAGCTTTACACTATACGGACCCCATGAGAGGTCCACCTGAGCATATTAACATGCAGGATAGAGAAGCTCACATGTCCAAATCCATCACCAAAGGGACGGATTATAACCGTTTAAGTCACCAGATCTGCTATCGCTGACACAGTGTCCAGAATATCCACCAAGTAACATCCGTCTGGGTGGTCAGAACTCGGGTTCGGGCATTGCAACATACAGGATTCTCTAGCATGTGGGGTGGCACGCAATTCATCACAGCGCGCTGTCCCGTGGGAACCGCGGCCGTGTTATCACTCACACACACGACCTGTCAGTATAACACTGGACAAACGGAATTACTCCAGAACGGCTCAAAGCCCCTGGGAGTGAAAAAATAGTGACGGTGGTCACATGACGAATGGGAAAGGGGCCGCGGGGAGCAGCCGTCCCCAATTTCAAACCTGAAAGGGTCTATCACTTCATTGACGCGGCAGTCAACTGAATCTCTTTAGGATCATAAGACAGTGTTGGCTTCTTTGATCCAGCAAACCATCGCGTCTTTACACACAGCTCGCTGATAGCCCTTTTTTTAATATTTTCAAGTCTTAATGAGGCAGGGACGGATCCAACGGGGTGAAGGGGGATGCCATCTCCCTTAGGCTCATGGTGCCGCCCCCTTTGGATGTCCGGGGCCGATGTCGAGCGTCGTCCTGAATCCCTCAAGATACGAGACCTGTGAAGCCCAGGCGCCTTAAAGCTAGTTTTAGAGGGCGGTGATGGCAGACACCCTCTTCCAGGAAACTTATATTTTCGCCGCCTGTTCAAAGACTCTCGCAGGGCTCCACTTTAACCACCTCTCGCAGGGCTCCGTTCGATTTTTACCACCTCTCGCAGGGTTCCGTTCTAATTTAACAACCTCTCGCAGGGCTCCATTCGACTTATCACCTCTCACAGGGCTCCGTTCGACTTTTACCACCTCTCGCAGGGCTCCGTTCGACTTTAACCACCTCTCGCAGGGCTCCGTTCGACTTTTACCACCTATCGCAGGGCTCTGTTCTACTTTTACCACCTCTCGCAGGGATCCGTTTGACTTTTACCACCCCTCGCAGGGCTCCGTTCTACTTTTACCACCTCTCGCAGGGCTCCGTTCGACTTTTACCACCTCTCGTAGGGCTCCGTTGTACTTTTACCACCTCTCAAAGGGCTCTGTTCGACTTGTATAACCTCTCGCAGGGCTCCGTTTAACTTTTAACACTTCTCACAGGGCTCTGTTCTATCTTGTACCGCCTCTCGCAGGGCTCCGTTTGACTTTCTAACCACTTCTCACAGGGCTCCGTTCGACTTTTACCACCTCTCGCAGGGCTCCATTTGACTTTTACCACCTCTCGCAGGGCTCTGTTTAATTTGTACCACCTCTCGCAGGGCTCCGTTTGACTTTCTAACACTTCTCACAGGGCTCTGTTGGATTTTTACCACCTCTCGCAGGCCTCCGTTTGACTTTTGCCACCTCTCGCAGGGCTCCGTTGTACTTTACCACCTCTCACAGGCTCGTTTTCACCACTCGCAGGGCTCCGTTTGACTTTTAACCACCTTTGGCCAAACAGCGATACCCTCTGGCCTAATTCGTTTCGCTCCTTTCGGGGTTGTTTTTGAAACACGTATCATTTACAAAACTCGAAAAATATAACCGCGACAGAAGCGGATCCAGAAGTCGGGGATAACTCGGCTATGAGCACCGCCGATGGGAATTAGGGGCCCAACTCTCTTTGCCCTACTACTCCCTAAACCAAACTTAACTCCCTAAACCAAACTAGCGTTTGGTAATCAATCACCCGGGGACAAAAGTCGGCCAGAAAAAACAAAAATTTAAGTGTCTGTGTCCGTCTAGAAAACACTATTTGATTCATTGCAACAGTTTAACCCTCTTGAACGCCGCCTCCGCCGCTCAACGATTTTTCTTCTTATTATCGATTAGTCACTGTTCCGGGAACAACATGAACATACCTATATGGTAGCAGATGCAGGAAAATAAAACGAAGTGCTATTTAAAAAAAGATCCCATAATTTACTGCAAGTCATAAAAGGTCGGGAAAAATAAAATATTGTAACACTCTTAGTCTGTACGGAGCCTCGCTGTCTTCACTTTCTAAGGTAGTCCGCTGACAGCGGAAAAGCGAGACCGGTCATGTTCAGAAGGTTGAAATCTAAAAGATTCATGAGCTGATGCTTCTCCGTAGTCCGGTTTGGACCTCTATTCAACTCTTGTGATCTATTGGTGTATGGTGAACAGCAATGGAGTCTACATGAATGGATTTCAAGCACGAGACACGGGAAATGAATGCTCTCAGGATTTTCAAAGTCCACAGCTGAATAAACTCGCACCACCTCCATTTAGGTGTGTTCTGTGTGAAGAAAACGTACACCCTGACCAACATTACATGCACTGTCGGGGAGAGAGACACCACTCCTCAATGAAGTCAGGGCCAACGAACTCTGCAGCTGCAGGGGCAGGCGGAGAAGAGAAACACTGAGGGTGAGGAGTGGAGCGACACATGCTGCATCTATAATGGAGATGACGTGATGCCAAGATAAACAAAACTGGTGCTGCCATGGGAAAAGAGCAGGATTATATCTCCCCTTGATATTGAAAAAACAAACTTTCACAGGCTGCACCTCTGGGCTCGCCACCATAATACAATAGAAGATGAAGGAAACTTGGCTTGTAAACCCTCCTGCAAACATCTCTAATGCAGTAAATATACAGCAAGAGACCAGCATATATTACCACAACGAGCGAATGTAATGCCCAAGTGCATAAGTTTTCAGTAGGAGCTCACTTAGAGGAGTCACATAATTTGCGTCTGAGCTGGGTCCGCCGTGCGCATGCGCAGATGAGTCGCAGACAGGGCGGACAGTGCCACTTCAGCCGCATAATACTGCTAGAAGGTGACAGTAAGTACTCTGCAACGTTCCACAGCCGCCCTTAGTCTCTGTGTTTCTTGGCTGCAGGCCACATATCCAAGTCAGAAAATGATCTGCCAGAAGTGCCTAAAATGCGACGTTCCTGCTCTTAGCTTGGTCGTTGAGTTTTGGCTAGAGTGTCAATTTATTGGATTATGACAATGTCGGCAAACAAATCCACGATAATGAACAGCTTTCAAAATTATCAATACTCAAGTTTTTACGGACATTTTTTAGAGCCACATCATGTTAAATCATGGAACTAACTCATTCCCAACTGCAGTTAGTCGAAACGGATACAATACTTGCTTGGACTCACCAAAACCCTGTCACTACCTGTCACTACCTCCACTGCCTGGCAACGTCTTCAGCGACCTGATGGTATGACGCAGCATTGTCACCAAGCATTGCCACCAGTCTAGTAAATTATTGTCTCTAGTACGAAGCAAGCAACACAGCACTCCGGTCAAACCACTTTTTGTTGCCTCAAAGCGACCGTAAGAACTAGACGTGTCAAAACCACCACCGTAAGTTGAATCCACGTCAGGCCAAGTGAATTATCTTCAGCAACAAAATCATTTGGTTGAAAAAATAAGCGACAAAAAGAAGTTCGTCAACATACCATAAGGCTGGGGCACTAGAATAGTTTAATCGGCGCAAGACAAGTCGGGATTCCGGGACTGCCTTCTTTGAACACGTGGCCACAAAAAGCCGGTCAACAAAACAAGTGAGTCTGACCCACTTTGCCGTACCGTAAAATGTATTCCCGTGCCTGCTAGACGCATCGCCCGGGGTGGGCTTGGATTACCTGTCAGCATTGCAAATTATTCCTATTTATGGTACAAAATACAGCATGGAAATAAGCAGATTAAAGTATGATCGGAATATTGAAGAAAAAAAACATAATTTCATCACTAACGTAAAGTAATGTGAGCCAATTGGTGCTTATTCCATTTTAGTGCAGCGAAGTATGTTCTAATAAAGAAATATACAGGTTCTTATTTTGCACCTACATAAAAATCAACATTTGCACTAATTAAAAATGTTGTGCAAGTTTCAAATAAAATGAGCTAATTAATTCCCTCAGTTTCAGCATGAAAGGCTTAACTATACATGACAACAATCTGCTAAATTTCCATAAACATGTAATTTGAATATCTTTAATGTGTAAAACAGCTGAAAACAAGTGTAGTTCCTAATTCATTCATGCACACAATAAGAAAGCCATGTAAATATTTAAACATATTTATTTGCAAGCATAGCTTAGAATGTTAACCAAAAAGAACGGGAAATTAAAAAAATCAGTCATGATCATAGTAATGCATCTGTCTTGTACCTGTTTTATAATTTGTTGCCCGTGTGTACTGAAATGCATTTTATGTCATCCATGATCACTGCGGGAAAATATAATAAAAAACAGACAACAAAGACAGAGCCAAACAATGCCCTTGGTATTTTACACTCCTTGGTACAATTATCACCATAAGAATAGCCCTAACAAAAACATTATAGTTTAGTATCAGCATAGTTTATAAATTAAACATGGTATTAGCGTCGTCATTAACGGATGAAGAATAATCTCAGCTAAGCCAATCACCAACCGTAAAAAAACTGAAGTTTGATGTCAGGTAAAATGCTACAAGGAGAGTTGTGCAGTTTTGTTATGATAGCTTTGCCAGCATTGCCTCATAGTGAGAATGATATAAGGTAGCAAAAATAGCCAAATAATCCATAAATACACTGCACGATTCAAAGTGAAAGTTAAGTCAGCTTCTTTATACTTCATGCATGTGGGCTGCATTGTCGGTCAGTATCAGACAGGAGCTGCACCCGGTTCGTGACACATCTTTTTTCATATGCAGTGCGGTGATGCTTTATCTCCAGATATAATTGTTTAAAGCATTGTCAGTCACTAGTTAAAACCACAATAACCCAATGCTGAAACTACTTCACCACGAGCATAATAAAATAATTGGGCATATGGAGTCAAACCCGGTCCCAGACCATACCCAATGCAAATGTAAATACTTGTAGAAATAAGTTTAGCCATAAAGTATTGGTCTTGAATCATCGTGCAACAGACAGAAGTGCAAGGACTGCAAGCAACTAATCAACTTTAATGAAATGCAATTAATCAAAGCGCCGTGCTACCAAAATGATATTCTATTTTTCTGCTGTAGATGTTCAAAACTTGTATTGCATCATTATATCCTTTGCGGGGTTTTACTGTACTGCAAATGTGCACTTTGCTAACCGCACTGGAGAGGGGTTTGACACTGGATGGGAGCATGGTAGACCTCTCCCCTAAGATCTCGGAAACTAAGAGGCGTACAAAAACGCCGGTTGGAGGGTGGATGGGAGCTATAGTGATCTACATCATGGCCAATTTTAATTGACCTAGGTTAATATCTTTAAGGTCAAATGAGGTTATAGAAGTCAAATATTGACCATGCTGGGGACCTATTGGAAAATGTCGTGACTATGCAGGAGAAGAGAAGGTTATAGCTAAAGGCGGACTAGGGTCATAGAGGGAAGGTCGCAATAAAACTTTGGTACAATTTAAGGGTCAAGGTCATTCAAGGTCATTGACCTATGAGGCCACAATATGGTATATTACCTATAATGTACACTATAACTAACAATATAGCAACTGTTTGGCGGGGTATGAGGATAAGCCTTTACCCATGACCTTTGACCTTGACGTTTACATGGAGTTGATTTAACCCTCGCCCCACCGGGGGCCATCGATGGCCCCTAAGGTTTTTCCGGGATAGCAGAAAAACGACGAGGCGCAGCACCACGGTTGAGGGCTCTACCTCTTACTGCATCATTTTCCCACAATCCCTGAAATTTTTTACCCCGGGTCACCCAAGGTCAGGTCACCTGGCTAGGTCAACCAAGGTCACCTCACTTCAACTTTAAAGCTCTGTAAGAGCTACATTTCGAAGTCGATCAATTTGAAACTTCCTACGCTTCATGACCTCTCTAGGGTTTACAAGGTGTATTTTCGGGCTTTTTCGATTTCGTGACCTGAGGTCATGTCAAGAGGTGACCTCTCCCATTGACAAAGGATGGGGAAAAGCTGTCTTATGATCTAAAAGTCACAAAAACGATTGAAAATGCTCGGTTTCGTCAGAAAAGCGTTCTTGGACACCCTTTCACGGATTCCAGGGACCATATTTGCCTTTTGACCCCTCCAAGGTCATCCAAGGTCACCAGGGGTCAAAACAGTATTTTGACAATAACTTTTGACCTACATAAGCTAGAGCGCAGAATCAAACACCATCGTGTATGTCTCATCACTGGCTTCGTGTGATATACAAAAAAGTCACTTTCTGACCTTTCGTGACCTCAGGTCATCTTAGGTCACGAGGTGACCTCTGGAGGTCAAACCACTCGCAGGAGGTCATTACGTTCAACATAGCGGGAAAAGGTCTGATATTTTCCTATCCAATGTACTTTACCACACTTCAATAGCTCTAATGGCACAAGAGTTATGCCCAATTTGCCTAAGCATTGCATATTTGAGTGAAAATAGCCGATCTTGACCTAATTTGACCTCTTGATGTCAAACCATTGACCTGAGCGCTAAAACATGTGAAGTAATTTCTTACTGAATTCACGCGAGCTTTCTAATTCACTTCGCAGATTTGCGCTAACGCCCATACTTTCGGAGTTAGAGGGGGGCCATCGATGGCCCTCGGTGGGGCGAAGGTGGCGCCGGACCCCCTTGTGGGGCGCGGGTTAACTATGACGTCGTAGCATAATATACGTCAAACCGGGTAACACCATTTGACCGGGAGCAATGGGATCCATGACCTTGAAAGTGCTGATATGACCTTGACCTGTGACCTTTGACCTTGACCTGCATGTGAGGTGACTTTGACATATCATCCCGGTTATATGACGTTATGACGTCACCACTCGGTCTGCTATCCAAGTGAACAAGTCCGACCACGCGATTGTGACGATCTCAAAATGCAAGTCTGACTTTGAAAGCCTATAAGTCGAACAATTTACAATCCACGCGTCGCTAAATTCTGTAAATGTGCCCGAGCATCGTTTTCCGGCAAAAAAACTGGGAAAAATAAGTGGGGGCCTCCGAGCCCCCCTCCCAGTGCGCGTGTTAAATCACTAGGATCCTACAGTTTAGCAATGCACTGTGCTGAGTGAGCACTGCTACCTCGTTTTTTGCACATATCCATGCCTTGTGTGGTTGCTTTTTACATGATCACCCCGCGAATTGGTAATCTGTGAGCCGCCAGAGCTGTTACAGAAAGATATAGAGGTTTTACGACGGCAGGGTCACTACTGGTCTGGTTTCTTAGTGTGCAAGCATTGATTTGCTTTCACCCACGCTGACTCCGGCAGTTATTAATAAAATCATCTAGCCTGCTGATGGTGAAATAACGATACTCCGATACAGCCTCGCTCTGCAGCCTGGGCCTGTCGATCCCTGGTGCAGGAGCAAAACTTGATTATATAGTTAAAGCAGACAGTTTCATTAGCAGGCAAGTCTATTCAGCAATGATCTTGAAGCAAATAGTCATCAGGAGCATACCAAAAGAAATAAAAAAACATCTATTTTCCCTACCACGCACACGCAGAAGCTGATTCAACAGTGAAATAAGGAAAGAAAACATACAAAAATACATATAAAAAGTATATATATATATATACATATGTATATATATATATATATATATATATATATATATATATATATATATATATATATATATATATTATATATATATATATTATTATATATATAATATTATTTTTATATATATTATATATATTATATTTTATTATATTTTATTATATTATATTTATATGTATTTTTTTTATATATATATATATGAAATATAAAAAATAAATACAAAGGAGTTTTACAAATAATGCACTAGTGTACCCCAACTGACATTACAGTCTAACTGTAATGAAGATCCAATAATCTCCAAACCGTGTTCCGTGCTCCTAAGACATTTCTCGAAAGTCATACAGTGAATAAACTAATGAACAGGGAATATTTCACATTTCTTTGAATATTTGGTCACGTTCAAGATGGTGCTACGAAATGAGCTGTTTACCACCTGGAGGACGTCCATCATTTTCATTCACTGCATACCAACTTACTATGTCATTTCGACTCAGACTACCCTCCCAGGGCAAAGCCCGGTCCGTGGTATGACGTCACGCGGGCGTGAATATATTTTTCCCACCACTGGATCTACCGAAAATATTCCAAATTTATGTGTGCTCGCTTCCAAATACGAGAGAACAAAGTGAATTCAAAAATGTTTTAGAATTAGGAAATATGAAGTATTCTGTTTTTTTAATATGGTTGTCTTCTTGGAATAGTTTTGATAGTATTGATTAACCCTTCCTACAATATGAGACGGATGAGGGTGTGACGTCACTAAGACGTGAAGGAATCTCCCTGAGCTTACCTTTAAATAAAGGTATCTTGATTTCGACTGGCTTGAGATTGGCTGAAAGTTATTTAGCTCTTAAAGAACAATACGAAGCACCATTGATTGTACAGAAGACCGAACAAAATATAGGCACGGTTATTCATTTTCCAGAACGCTCTTTAAGGGAATGTGGCACCATGTTGCAATTCTAGACTGGAGTGACTGTAAGGGTCATTTCTGTTGAAAATAGAGAAATTGACATTTTTACTGACAATGGCAAAAGACAATATTTCTTATTATTCATCTCTATTTTTCTAAAGGTAAAAGCTTTGCATATACGCCTTCCATCATGATCCTGTAACGCCTTGTTCCAAATTGAGCCTGCTGATTTGTGTCACAAAAAGTACGAATACAAAAGATGCACTTTTACCTAAAAAGAGACTATTATTAGGAATAAAAGTAACACTGAACAACTTCTTCTTTTTTATTGATAGATTAAGACACGTTACAAGTTTCAAACTAATCATTGAATAAGGTTATTTGCATTTTCAGTCACCATTAGTAGTACCAAGGTTACGTTTAGCAAAGAGGTCTGGAGGAGACAATTTCTGCGCAGCGAAGTTAGAGCATTACGCTACTTTATGAAGGTCACCTCATACCATGTGACCACTCGGAGAGGACAGAGTCGATAGGAGTGAATTTTACCTTTTTCTCCGTGAGCGGCAAGTTCTGGGGAAAATTAGATATTAACTAAGAGGTGTCTCGGCATGCTCTATCAAATGGCTATCTCCGTTCAAATTCAATTATAAAGGTGTCACCTTTCCTTTACTATCAATATACCAACGGGCTACAGCATCATCTTGATCATTTCGGCAGCCACGCGTGGTTTATACGAAGAGCTCTAGCTGGGACCAGACTTCATACAAATCTCTCAAGGAGAGGTAATGTCAAGTACCAGGTAAAACCCCCCGGCCGGGAGTGATGTCTTTTCAGGGAGGGTAGTGATAACACCCAGGTAAAACCCTCCCGCGCCGGGAGTCGAACCCGGACCTCCTGGGTGAAAGCCAGGTATCCTAGCCACTAGACCACGCGGGACTGGAGCACTATTGGTACGTTCGGTTGATCACATTATATTTCGTAACGTGATAAAAACATCAAATCACACACCGATTACCATAAAAGCAGTCATCCATTTCTGGTCAGTTGGAGCATAACTGAGTAAAATGTGTCGTAATGCCCTATAATCTCATCTTGCATATCAAATGGCGCGATGTTCGTTTTCCGACGGTGCATTTTATTAATTTGTTTTCACTGGAAACTAAAGCATAAAATTATATCCCACAATACTTGAAGAAACACGTTAATAGATAAGGCAGGCTCTCTTGTTTTCGGGTATATTCTAGTTTTTCTGTTGCATAACGTTCTTAGTGAGAAAGCAACGACCCTGGGAACAGTTGTTTTGGTCTAAAAAGGAGCAGATATCAAATCAAACAGCTGGTTACCTATTTAAGAGGCGAGAACGGAAAGAATGGTCCTCACATAGTTTCTGGTCGCTTTTTCAGATATAATGACCTTATTTGTCTAGCTTGTTTTTAAAAGGTAACGTAAGAAATGCTGTTGAGCATTCAGGTATTCAAGTGGTATTTTTCTGCTTGTACGAGAGGCCACATTGATTGCCAGATTATACCCGTATGGACAAAGTGAGCAAACTTTGAAAAAGGAGATCGACAAGATGTACCCCTCGGCCTACACACATACCTGTGTCTAAGTGTCGCCACCGGCAAAAAGTGGGGGGCATCCAACTTCAACCTGATGCTGACAGAAAACTTTCAACGTCAGGACCAAAACTGTTCGAATTTGGGCTCTTCGTTGCCTCCCCGCGGCTGGATATAGAATGTCCGGTTTTTTTTTTGACTGAGATCGAAACTTTTTAGGTTATTTTCCCAGAAACTGTTGTGTGTTGAATGTTTTCGGATATTGTCTGGTTATTTGGTGAAAGTTTATATATATTAACTTTTCATAATAATAAACTTTCATCAATAACCCACTGATATCCCGAAACATTTACTATCAAACTTTGAAGTCTGTATGAGTTGTGTAACTTTTTCCTCAACGACTTAGACCATGCTGCCAGATGATCTAGGAACCACTTTTGCTTTTCTAGCTCCCAATTTGTCTCCGATATCTGCGCCATAGATAAGCATATCAACGCGCGGCGGAAATGGCGAGAGTAAATAGCAAGCAACGTTCGTCTCTCTGGCGTTTGCCTAGCCCTCGGTGTCTCATTCAAGGACTGGTCACGTTCGGACCGAAAACCTCACGTGGGTATAGTTGTCTCTGTTACGGGCGGTCATATTTTGAGAGGACTTGGTAGTTCAATGTTCATCTAGTTGTATGCAAGCATGGGACGAGTGAGCAGATGTTTTATTCCCACAAGTGTGCCTGTAACAAGGCGCTGGCAACCGTTCAGGCGTGCCAGCAGGGGCGCTTCAAGGCGAGGGATAGCAGGTCGTAACCCCGATGTTTTAGTATTTGGTTGTTATGCCCGGGTGCAAGACAAAAATCAACATCGAGATAACCATTTCACCTAACTCCCTCATACTCTGGATACTCATTTGCTTATACGCGGTGGTTCAAGCTACCAGCTATAGATCCCATTACTATTTAGTATTGTTATTGGCGTGAAAAATAGTGGGACCAAGAACAAATCATCAAAACCAAAGATGAATCCTGATAAGCATTTCATCGGATTGTTTTAAACTGCAAAACATGACTTTGATTTTTTATCCATGAGTTGAAATTTTAAGAACTTTGTCAAATCAGATTAAATGCAACACAAGGTGGTAGGTACGAGGCCCCACAACAGACCCACATTCCAACTTCAATGGATGCTCAAAGAGGACGTTGAACAACACCAAATGACGGGCTTTGTCCTTTAACTTTGAAGTCAATTTCATAGGCATGATTATTAACATCATTATTTATGATTATATAAACCCATAAGCTGTTTTTGTAACAAATCACAGAAGCCTGAAAAAAATGAATCCCAAGGACTCCCATACAAATCCCAACAGATGCCCTACTGTAAAACCGCAATAGCAAAACCGGCTTTTGAACATATTTACATCGATCTAGTTCTTAGGCGAATAATGACACAACATTGCAATGAAACAAATCCAGTCATAACTCAACACAGAACCATTGAATGGACCAGCCTCTTACTAGCAAAAGTGGAGGCGATGACCCACCCCTGCTGGCTGAAAGGGACCAGCCCTTAACTAGCAGTGAAAAGGCGATGACCCAGCCCTACTGTTTGCACATTAAGATAACGGTGCGCCACGCTCTAATGGGGTCTGATTGTGACGGGATTTGTGATCAGTTTAGCGTAACGAGAAAAACAGAGCCACCACTGCGGACTTGTTTGTGAGCTGCTGAGCTGAAAGTCGCATGGTGCATGTCTGTGGATGATCTCGTAGAGACAGAGGTCAAACTACGCATTTTCGGGCATGGGGCAAAATGTCAATGGGGAGGATAATATGGGAAGGGTACCTCCTATTCCGAATATATCAATATATATTGAGCTGGGTGTGACATCTGACATGATTTAGCAAGTATATTGGGATATCATGAGGGCATTTTATCACAAAGTTGGAGCCTCCCTCAATTGCGAGTGGCTTCCAGGGCCTTCATGGGAGCTGTTGCTCGCGTTGCAGCCGTGGCAACTATGTCCCGGCACTGGCAGCAGCATGCCAGAGTGTTTGACTCTGAGTCAGAAATGTTTATACAAAATTCAAGCCAAGGCGAATCGCCAAATTCTCAAAACGGATAGAGAACTGCCCGCACCATTCAGATCTTAGCAACCAAACCCGTGTCAGCTGACCTTTCTGAGCCCAACTAGGTCAAAATTGAAATTTTCCACGCCCGCAGAATTTGACTGAGTACCACGAGCTGTTTTGGCTTCAGGCCAGGCTGTTGTCGGTTTCGACAGCTCCAAGGCCAACAACCAAAATCGTCAATGAAATAACAAATGAAATCATATATTCCAATTCATACTATATATTTCATAACATTTCATATACCTACATTATATTAGATTGTATATCATATATAT
Source organism: Lepas anatifera (assembly GCA_034440635.1). NCBI lineage: Eukaryota > Metazoa > Arthropoda > Thecostraca > Lepadidae > Lepas > Lepas anatifera. The sequence goes on from JAOTON010000760.1 coordinate 217,452, forward strand.
CACATCATAGTTATGTTCCACATAAAAAACGACTCGATATAACGAATGCATAAGTTTCCAAGACGCCACTTCAACTAATACATAACAGAAATAATTTTCTTTGCCTATATTGAAACACAGTTTGACTCATTTGAGACCCAGATTAAGTGAAATATGGCTAAGTTTCGGATAACATCATCTCAACCATCACAGCAAAGATTGAAGCATGTAACAAGCTAAACGTCTGGCTAACTTCCATTGATATATCACGGATAAATTTACCAGATTTTGCATTCATTTTCTATTCTTCACATAGAATCATGTTAAAATTTAAATATGTTAAGTCTTCCCCTCGTCAACCTTCCTACAACGATTTTCGCTGACGAAGGGTTAAAAATAAACCGAACGCGCTACGACACGAGCTTTTACCGAGTGGAGGAAGCAGAGATCAGAAAATGTTTTTAGGTTCCACAACGCAGACCAATCGATTCCCCTAAATGAGAGGAATGCTCGCCAGAAGCAGTTATAGCTTGTGAAACAGAAGCCTGAGCATAAAGCTTTGTTGGTCACATACATGTGATAAATATAAAGTATCTATAAGGGGATATTCTTTAAATCTAGTTTAGAGGGACTTCAGATCATGGAAAATATTTCGTAAATTGTCAAAAATCAAAATTTGGTTTCAGTTTTTTATGAAGGGATCAAAATTTTTAACTTTTCTTTTTTCTATATATGTTTTTTAGAAACAAAACTCGGCCGCTGATTCCAAAAACGAGAAATTTTTAAATGTGTTGATAACTTCAAAATTTATTGGCACATACAGGTGTGATGCACTTGTAAAGGACTTTTTTATAAATTGCTTCCAAGTTGTTCCCAGTACAGCTGCTGGAGTCTGAGTCTCACTAAATTCTTCAAGGGACTTGTCACGGAGACCCCGACTCCACCACCCAAAACGAGGAACTCCCACAATTAAATGTTGATTTAGAAGCCAAAGTTTAACGTCCCACAAAGCAAAGGGACGGCCGCCCCGCTCATGTCACCCTCTCACCAGTCAGTTGCCAGCCGACCTACATCAGGCGAATAATTGAGCGCCGGAACGTCTCAGGGGAACCGATCCCAAGCCTGGATATGCACTGCCAGCGCATGTTTCTGAGCAGCGGGCCGGAGCCCAACGCTCTACCAACTGAGCTACCGGATCTCGACCCATAGCCCAGTATTTCTCAAAGTTACTCCTCAGTTGTTACCAAAGTTTGTTTTTAACGATGTTTTCGAACATGCTCATGAGCCTGGACAAGCACAGCCACTGCATGTTTCTGAGTTCAGGCTGAAGCCCAACGCTCTACCAACTGAGCTTCAGTGGCGGCCTTTTTACATCCATAACACTGCAGATCCAGGAGAGCCTAAACAATTCCTTAAAACTTCATACGTTCTGAGAGCTAAGAGGAAAAACACACTTTTTCACGATTTTCGGCCCTGCATCTCCCATCTTTAACCCCTTCAAAGATCTGTGCAGACCCGTCCTGTTCAGTAATGAACAAATTTTATACATACAAAACACAATGAATCATCCAAGCAAAGATGAAGCACTTGTGAAAGATTTGTATATGGCACTGCCAGCCGTCCTGCCTTCACTAAAATCATATGCACGGTATGCTTCTCAAATGTCAACAGCTAGAGTAACCCGCAATGCAAGTGAAACAGGTAGACTGTCCCGCAGCGCATATGGGCCTTGCGGCGCAGGGATGCTTTGCAGGCATACAATTCGTAACGCACGGCAAAAATTGAAGAGTTCGAACTTACGTTGCCAGCGTGACATTTACGGTTCATTTTCCGGAAAATGTTTATTGCATCAGGTCCTCCACCAGGATTGCGCCGGCCTCATCCATCTGTGTCGTTCGCTAGACTACATAAATATTCAGACTGAGTTATCTTAAAGGGAATGTGGCACATGCCAGGAAGCCGCTTGACTTCATTTGTCCTAGAACTCACCGTTCGCGGAGAAAAGAGGGAACAATTTACCCCCTACTATCCCCCCGGATGTTTACAAGCTATGAGGCGATCTTAGGAACGTGACGTCATACTCAAGCCCCGCTGTGCATGGCGTGGACAAATTTGTCTTGCTTGGACATCTTGAAAAACCACGTGATAAACATGACTTTGGTGCTGTCGATTACAAATGTGAATAACTTGCATTATTGAAAAGTTTGAAATATGGAAATATATCACAAAAAAATAGGAAAATAGATAAATACACTTTGGTTCCTAATGATAATCTCATTTAGCTAAAAACGCTTCATTTGTATCTCATTTATTTTTGGGCAAAATCAAACAGGTTCAAGCTGGCATGAATCATTACACGTCCATGCGCTGATTTCTCCTCAGTCTAATTGGATACATTTTGTTTCCAACAGAAGAAAATTAAAAACAACACAATATTTAACATTTTTTCTGCAGAAATAAACCAAATTCATTATTGTCGATATAGATTGCCTCTGATAACACCACACAGTGAAATCCCACCAAAGATCGTCACCGTAAAGCAATCGTCACCGTAAAGCAAATTAGTATGCAGAATGCCCCGCAGAAATTCAGCTTCGCACATTCAGATGCCTGAAGTCGCACTAAGGCCTCAACGTCGTGGTTTGGCAGCTTATTTCGTTTTTGTTTTTAGCAAGGTTGCGATTGTGACAGTAATGCTTCCGGGTGATTTTTGGAAGGTAGGTACTTTCTGATATCAGTGACGGATCAAGGGGGGCCCAGGGGCCCGGGCCCCCCTTAGCTCCGAAGCGCCCCAGTAAAGCTCAGCTCATATCGGGCGCCGAAGGCTGCATATGAGCGGCGCGCCTGTACCCATTTCGTGCGCCAAGGTGGTAGATACCACTTATTCCACTTGAATGAACACATACTCCCTAAAACCATGGCAAAGCGCCCCTGCCCAAACACTAGACGCCTTTACTGGTCTTTTGCGCCTCAGTAAAATGTTGAAGATGAAATTTAGAAAGCTAACAAAAGCGCTCCGGCAAAGAAAAGGCGCCACTAGATAGCAAGATTGCGCCATGGGGAACTAATGCACCCCTGAGTAGCCTAGGCGCCCCCTGGATGAAGCGCCCTGGGTAGCCTAGGCGCCCCTTGGATGAAGCGCCCTACGGATACCATATGCGCCCTTGGCTAGGAAAGGCGCCCCTGGGCAGCAAAGGCAAATCTTGGTAACATAGGTGAACTAGACAACATAAGCGCCCTTTAGATAGAAATAGGCGCTTTAGGAAAATAAAATGCTCACCTTCGGTAGAAAAAGGCGCCCTTTGATAGCCTAGGCGCCCACTGGAAAAAGCGCCCTACGGATGTCATTTGTCATATGCACCCTTGGATAGCAAAGGCGCCCCTGGACAGCAAAGGCGCCCCTGGGTAGCAAAGGCGCCCCTAGGAGGCACCCCTTCGATAGAAACCCGCCTTTGGATAGCCTAGGCGCCCCCTGGATGAAGCGAACTACGGATGTCATATGCGCCCTTGGCTAGGAAAGGCGCCCCTGGGCAGCAAAGGCAAATCTTGGTAACATAGGTACCCCGGACAGCATAAGCGCCCCTTAGATAGAAGTAGGCGCTTTAGGAAAAATAAAATGCTCACCTTGGGTAGAAAAAGGCGCCCTTTGATAGCCTAGGCGCCCACTAGAAAAATCGCCCTAAGGATGTCATATGCACCCTTGGATAGCAAAGGCGCCCCTGGACAGCAAAGACAACCCTGGATAACACAGGTGCTGTGGACAGCAAAGGCGCCCCTAGGACGGCAGCCCTTCGATAGAAAAACCGCCTTTGTATAGCCTAGGCGCCCCCTGGATGAAGCGCCCTACGGATGTCATATGCGCCCTTGGCTAGGAAAGGCGCCCCTGGGCTGCAAAGGCAAATCTTGGTAACATAGGTGCCCTGGACAGCATAAGCGCCCCTTAGATAGAAATATGCGCTTTAGAAAATAAAATGCTCACCTTGGGTAGAAAAAGGCGCCCTTTGATAGCCTAGGCGCCCACTGGAAAGCGCCCTACGGGTGTCATATGCAACCTTGGATAGCAAAGGCGCCCATGGACAGCAAAGACAACCCTAAGTGCTGTGGACAGCAAAGGCGCCCCTGGGTAGCAAAGGCGCCCCTAGGAAGGCACCCCTTCGATAGAAAAACCGCCTTTAGATAGCCTAGGCGCCCCCTGGATGAAGCGCCCTACGGATACTATATGCGCCTTTGGCTAGGAAAGGCGCCCTGGGCAGTAAAGGCAAATCTTGGTAACATAGGTGCCCTGGGCAGCATAAGCGCCCCTTAGATAGAAATGGGCGCTTTAGGAAAATAAAATGCTCACCTTGGGTAGCAAAGGCGCCCTTTGATAGCCTAGGGCGCCCACTGGAAAAAGCGCCTACGGGTGTCATATGCACCCTTGGATAGCAAAGGCGCCCCTGGACAGCAAATACAACCCTGGACAACACAAATGCCGTGGACAGCAAAGGCGCCCCTGGGTAGCAAAGGCGCCTCTAGGAAGGCACCCCTTCGATAGAAAAGCCGCCTTTGGATAGCCTAGACGCCCCCTGGATAAACTAGGAGCCCGAGAAGGAAAACGAGCGCCCCACTGGGAAGTACAGGCGCCCTCTGTATAACATAGATGTCCCTTATCCACCTTCAGCTGCCCTGCATTGGAGCAGCGCCCCCAAGAGCAAAGGCGCCCCTGGACAAAAAGCCGCCTCCTGGTATCAAAGGCGATCCTAGATAACACATGCGCCCCTTAGATAGGAATAGGCGCTTCAGGAAAATAAATGCAACCCTTGGATAGAAAAAGTGCCCTTTGATAGTCCAGGCGCCCACTGGATAAAGCGCCGACGGATATCATATGCACTTTTAGATAGCAAAGGCGCCACTGGACAGCAAAGACAACCCTGGATAACACAAGTGCTTTGGACAGCAAAGGCGCCCCTAGGAAGGCACCCTTCGAAAGCAAAGGCGCCTTTGGATAGCCTATGCGCTCCCTAGATAAACTAGGTGCCTGAGAAGGAAAATGAGCGCCCCATTGGAAAGTACAGGCTCCCCTGTATAATATAGATGTCCCTTATCCAGCTTCAGCTACCCTGGATTGGAGCAGCGCCCCTCAAGAGCAAAGGTGCCGCTGGACAAAAATGTGTCTCCGTATATCAAGGGCACTCCTAGATAATATATGCACTCCTTACATAGAAATAGGCACTTCAGGGAAGTGAAAGGCGGCCTTTGGTTAGATGGCGCCCTTGGACAGCCTAGGCGCCCTCTGCATAAAGCGCCCTACAGATATCATATGCGCCCTTGGATGGAAAAGGTGCCCCTGGACAGCAAAGTTAACCCTTCTTGGAATAGATGATCTGGACAGCATAGGCGGCCATGGATAAACTAGGCGCCTGAGAAAGAAAACAAGCGCCTCACCTGAGAGTACAGGCGCCCCCAGGATATCATAGGTGTCCCTTTCCATCTTCAGCTGCCCTACTGTCTATGGTTTGGCACACCTGTCTGACAGTCGCGCGCTCTGTTACAGGGCTCGAGCGCTCAATTTGAGCATGGACTGCCTTTAACCACATTTTATTAACCTATAACTGAAGGCTTAGTGCTCCATCGCTGCAACCGGGTGCCTTTTTCAGTATGTGCGCCCCGTTTCCGAGAACGCTGCCCTCACCAACCAGCAGTCCTCCCCGCTCAGCAGATGAGCGCCTCTTTTCTGATAACTAGGCACTTTATTTCAGTGTTCGAGCGCCTTATTTCAGAATTCTTATTCTCCATCTATTTTGGGCTCCTCCTGGATTGCAGAGGCGCCCCCTCAAGTGCAAAGGCGCACCTGGATAGAAAAGTGCGCCCCATGTTTGCAGAGGCGCTCCAAGATAGCATATGTTCCCCTTAGATGGAAATAAGCACTCCAGGAAAGTAAAATGCTCCCTTTGGGTAGCAAAGGTGCCCCTTAACAGCGAAGGCAGCCCTAGATAACAAAGGTTCTCTGGACAGCATTGGTGTCCTTGGATAAACTGGTGCCCGGAAGAGAAAAATAGCGCCTCAGCGGAGACAAAAAGCACCCCAGGATAGCGTAGGGGCATGTATTTCAATCATGTCTGTGATTGAAAAATACACCTAGACAGCGTATGCGCCCCTGGATAGAAAGACACCCCTGGGCAGTAACGGCGCCCCTGGAAAGCAATAGTGCGCCCCTGTGGAGAAAAAACCGCCTCCTGAATAACCTAGGCACCGCCCCCGAAATATCAGATGCCCGTGGATAGAACAGACTGCCTTGAATAAAACAGCGGCCCTGGATAGTAAAGGCGCCCTTTGATAGCATAAGCGTTCCTTAGCAACAATATGGGCGCTACATGAGCTCAAGGTTCACGTGCACCTAAGCCCAATAATAGAGCAATCAATCGATGCCGAAGCACTCCTTAAAGCACGGGCGCCAAATTTCCTAAGAAGTAAAGGCACCTCTGGGTAGCAAAGGCGACCCTCGACAGTGGTGTAGGTATTCCTGAATAACAGCAGCGTCCCTTGATAAGAATAGCCCCAAGATGGCACAGGTACCCTGTTGATAGGAAAAGCGCCCCTGAATATCAGAGGCACCCTCTGAATGAGGTGCCCATGGAGAGCATAAGGGCGCCCTATGCATAGCAAATTGCCGCCCCCAGGATAGCCAAAGCGCCCTTGCATAGGGTAGGCGCCACTGGGTAGTATAGGTTACCTTGAATAAAAATACGCCCCTCAATACCATGGTGAACCTGGATAAGACAAAGCTCCCCTTGGGCACTGGGTATCAAAGGCACCCCCGGAACAGCAAAGATGCCCCTAAATAGCTAGGTTGCGTCCATTGGGGAGCGAAGGCGCCCCTGGGTGGCACAGGTGCCTCATCGAAGCAAAGCCCCCTCCCCCAGAGAGCATAGGTGTCCCTGATGAGCACAGGTACTCCTGGACAGCCCCTAAATGACGTTGCATAATGTTACGATTCCTATTATGACGTATGCTATTATATCAAAGTTAAGGAGAAAAAACCGCCTCCTGAATAACCTAGGCACCGCCCCCGAAATATCAGATGCCCGTGGATAGAACAGACTGCCTTGAATAAAACAGCGGCCCTGGATAGTAAAGGCGCCCTTTGATAGCATAAGCGTAAACGTTCAGTGTTTAGATCAAGGTTACAGGTCAATTTTAAAGGTCACTGGCCTTGATGATCAAGGCTTGATCAAAGGTCATTGGTAAGCTTGGGCACAGCGCTAGTTATAGCGTAAATTAGGCATAATATGTTGGGTTGTGCCGTAATAGGTCAATGACCTTGAAGGACCTTGACCCCTAAAAATTGCAGACATTGTTTAGAGCCTTCCCTTTTGGCCTCAGCCCTGTTCTAGAGTATTCGAGCCCCGTTCCGGCCCGTTGGGGGTGCTTGAACACCCCTCGAGGTCTCCCAGTGGCACGAAAAACGTCGGCGCGAAGCGACACAGTACTTGTCACACCTTATCATTGATCAATTCCGCAACTTTCCCTCAAAATTTAAGGTTGCGTCATCTCAGGTCAGGTCACCAGTGCAGGTCAAGTGACCTCACCCCAAAAATGTTTAAGTTGGCGTAAGTAAGAAAAGGGTGAATCTATCGAATTCAAACTTGTACCATATAATGGGCCCAAAAAGTACTAATACATTTATTGCGGGATTTTTCCCATCGATGGCCTAGGGACAGGTACGAATCATGACCTCTCCATTGAAAATGCATGGGGCAAAACGGAAATTTGCCGAAAAATTGCTCTATGTCTGCAGACGCCGCTTGGAATACCTTCGGATTCCCCAAATCATGGTATCCTAGGCCTCTTTATCGGTTCATGTTGCAAGTTTAGACATGTTACCTCTGAGAGTTCATCTGGGGCTTCCTGAGCAGGTTTTAAGACTTGGGTTAATTGCTTTGCAGGAAATATTGATGAAACCCGTATTTTTAACCATTTTTTATTGCTATTGTGAGTTGATTCATATGCATACTGACTATGCTAGGCTAGATGGTGACCTTGACCTAGCCTTAGGTCAGGTAATTTTTATGACCTAGTATAGTCATATTATGCATTATTTGATGATTCACCGTTACGAGAGGAAGCGAAGTGTGCCTAAAAATGATTCTAGCTCAACTCTGGCAGATGCTAGAGTATATACACAGAGACATGTTGTAAGCTTTGTCTCGGGGTAGGGGCCCTAGCGCTGATCGCGGGAAAAATCCCCAATGGCCCCCAGGGGCCCTCAGGAGTCAGGAAATCTGGCGTGGGTGGAATCCGGTAGGAGGGATTTTGGGTCTCCAAAATCAGCTGAGGGGTCCGTTCCAGTTAAGGGGCCCCAGATAAGGGCCCCCGACGAGCTCATTTGACCTCAGCGCCAACACAGGATTCTCAAGACCAGCGTGGGGTGCCTACCTATTTAAACGGTTTCTAAATAAGCTCAGGAACCCAAAACTAACCCAGGGGTCCAATTTTCAACTCATGGGGCCCAGACACTCTGAGGGGAACCTGCAGAAGCTCAGAAGTTCCATAAAACTAATAGGGCCAGACTAGCTGGGTGCCTCGACGAACTAGTGCCCAGATACGCACAACGGGCCCCAAACAAGCTGAAGGAATCTATATCAGTTAAACGAAAACAGAGCCTTGACAAAAACTCAGAGCTCCAGCTTTTAGCTCAGAGGGCCCAGGACCGGTTGAGGGGCCCTATATCAATAAAAGGGCCCAAAAAGCTTAATAGGCTTCAGCGGCGACATATAGGTTTCAAGTTCAGTGAGAACCTGGTTAACTAAAGCGGTCCCAGATCAGCTGAGGGGGCTCGATATAAACTCATCGAAGTCACCGAAAACTCAGGGCCCAGGCCCGCAGAGGTTCTGCGGCCTATGAGGCAGAGGTTCGCTCAGGTTAGCGTCAATCGAGTATTTCAGTATTGAGCCGTTAGCCAGGACAACTGTGATAAGTGGAGGTGGTGGATACGACACCTCAGTTTTTACCATGACCGAATATAACTGTATTATTTGCTCATCGTGCTTCAGTTAGTGTCAGTGGGTGCTTTCAGCATTTTCTACCACGATACCAGTCGTTAGCTGGCCCGAAATATGCCTGATGGTAAACGTGAACATGTCCTCACTGAGAGGAAGCTTTCATGAAAATAAGCATTTACAAATCCTTCTTTAAACGCGTTCGTCATTGACACTGGCCGCCTTTTGGGTGTTAAATTGGCCAGTGGCGGATCCAAGGGGGAGGGGAAAAAGGCATTCCCTCAAACGAAAAGCTCGGGGCAAAACTGCGTTTTCGCCCCCAAAGCAATCGACCTCCTTTTTTCCCTACACCTTCTTAGTTTATAAGCAAGATTTTGGTGTTCCAACTCTCAACTTCCAACAGAACATAAGTTGATAAGATGTTCCCTGGCCTGTCCCCTCGAATCCGGAAATGTAAAAAACACTGAAGATTATATATTCGGGCACAGCCCTTCATCAGAATCATGGAGTAAATATCATTAATTCTCAGTTATAGTATAGCCAGACCTCCATAGTATAGCAAGTCATAGTATAGCCAGCCTTGGATAGGAAGAAGTATCTCGAGCCCATATTTTTTCACCTCGTGAAGTTTTTTGTTGGCTTTTCGCCTCAAATACCCAAAATTCTACGGGCAAGTGATATTGGTAGCGCAGCTTTTTACTGCGTGACGTTTTTTTGCTTTTCGAATTTGGTTTGCTCCTCCCAAGCCGACCGGCTAGATCCGCCACTGAAATTGGCGCCCTCAGGTTCGGCGCCCCCAGGTTCGGCGCCCTCCGAGCCTGGGCCCCCTTAACGAAATCCTAGATCCGTCACTGTCTGATATTGCCCATACATCTCGGAATGTTTGTTCTCTCTTACAGTTATGGTATTGTACTCATCGGATGCCGGGTTATCACTGTCGCTGAATAGCCTAGTAGTTCTAACCTTTTTTCGTTGGGTTCTCTCTGGAATTGATTGAAAACGTCTTAAATAGGCGGATTGTGCCACCATTTGAAGGTCAACCATTGGAGCCCTTCTAAAACGAGTTATGAAAAATTGCTTTCTTCCCAGGTGACCATGAGAATTACGGTTATGTTTTTCGAAATTCCGCCATATAGGGCGGAACACATTATACGAGTGACCGGAGGAAGAAACCTGCAGGAAATGGCTGGAAGGAGGCTTATGATGTCAAAAGTCTTGAGAGCAAAGCTCCAGGGCTGGATCAGGTTTTTACTAGTATTCCTTCAGGGTCAAATCCTCGCGAGAACATTCATCGCCATATTTAGTTGGATTGGCCAAAGTTCCTCCAGAAACAGGGCCAAATAACAATTTGTGCGAAAATCTTCAGTGACTTTATAACACTTTTCTCAGGTCCTGTAAGAGGCAGGCCTGCCCTCGTCGAAATAGCTGAAAGTAGATGATTACAGATACAAACACAGAAACATCGTAATCCCGCTAAAATTATAATTGAGATGCAGCGCAAAAATTACCGCACCGACCTACTTAATATTCAACCATAGTTGCTTAGTTATTTTCTGAGTCCAATACACACAAACAGATTGCCTTTACAATAATGATGCAGTAGCTACAGGCTGTAATAGAGCGGAATTTCTCGGACGTGAGTAGACAGGAGTCGAGCTCGGAACGCGACTCCTCACCAGACGCGGCAAAGCTCGGACCTGCCACCGATGGTGAGCCGGATTACTGATTAAATCCTGATCACCACTTGTTCTAATTTGACTGACTGCCTCACGGTTGGATGGAGGGAGGTTACCTGGTTCTGAGGTGCGCTGGCTTCACCGACATCCAATCCGTGACGAGTGCTTACCTGAAAAACACAGATAATGTTGTTACTCAAGGCTGCAAGATACGCATTACCAGCTCCTTACGGGCTGTCGATAGATGTATCCCTGGTTTTGGAGCCTTTGAGCTAACTTTACCAGTTGGGAGTGTCCCGAATAGAATAAAATCAATGAATACCAAAAAAAACTTCTAATTAATATTTGTAGACCATCGATACAGAATTGCTGATTACTTTATTAATCTGGGTTGTTCCGATTGAAAAAGTTCATTTACCCAAAACCCATATCCTGTAACCGAACGCATGTTATGTTGCGGATGAAATAAAACAAATGAAATGAAGACTAAAATGAGTTGCATCCGAGAACTCACCACTTGCACTGAAATAGCATGCGTTGCGAGTAATGCTTGTCTCACCAGGGTCCCCGCCTTTGCCGAAGAACTGGGCGCATGGGACGAAGGGTTTGTCCCATGGGCCCCTCGTCCCATGGCCCCTCGTCCCATGGCCCCCTCGTCCCATGGTCCCTTCGTCCACATGCGTCCGTGTGTTTTCAGCAGTGCGCTCATGAAGCGATGTTGCTCCGTAAAAGTGAGCTGTGAAAGAAACTAAACCTGAAACCAAAAGTGTTTTGGTATGCTCAATGCGACTGTTAGTTCTGTTCAAATTCCCTGAGCGTGTCGTATACACTTCAAAATAGCCTCCCAATAGCAGCGCTAAAATATCGAGTCAACCATATGTGCGTATAAGTACCTATGTGCGCCTGCATGTTGCGTTTTGAGGGTGCATCAACTGTAAATGATTATTGTTAACGCGCCTTAGCCGCCGTAAAGGATGCGTCAGAACAGAAAACCTCTCTTTTGAAATGACGTCATTTGAATTCAATCATTGCAATTGGGAAAAGTAATGAATGTCGAACGAACGCTGGTTTGGTACATCCCATAGGTATTTTCGATCCAATACGATTAAGATAAAGTCCAGTATGAATCCAAAATGAGCGGAGTGAATGGCTCTAGCCGCCACTTTGATCCTAAGGCATATATGTTTTATCAAACAGTTAACGATATAACGATCGATAACAGTCCGAGTCATCAATTAAACTTAACATATTAACTAATCAAGTCATTATCCTACTATAGTGCTATAACTGCAGTAAAAATTAGGGTTGGCCTGTGGGCAAACAACTTTGGTATCTTCCAAGCCAACGCACTTTTTCAAAGCATTTAAGCCATGAGACCAGAGGTTTGTATATTTAGAAGTGCCGTGGTTCTGCGTGGACTATTTTATTGCTCAAAGGTTTGATAAATCAGATCAGCACAAGAACCGTAGAGCCAAAATAAGCACCGACGGAAAACAAGACGGTTCAGCACATCAACAATAAAACACGGCGTCGTTAAAACCAACCAACTTATAAAACAGCGCAGTGTGCATTACGACACACAGCAGTGGTTGTTTTGTACGCCATCATTTCGACACCACCAGCTGATTGCCACACATCTACTTCACTAAATACTACACTCATTACGGTGGCTAACCCCAGACAAAAGTATCCGTCTGGCAGCAAAGCGCCCGGTGATAATACGAAACACAGTCTTTGCTGTTCCATCCGCCGCTAATTTCTAAGGATTTGCAGGCGCATCCTTCGAAGAAGCAAAACCACGAAAATGCGTAATCGCCCATACTGTCGCGCGTAATGTCTTTCATGACAGCTCTGTGCCTTCCGTGCCTGGATACCCAAGCTGTTTTGGCGCCGGCCCATTTCATAAGCGTTATCAGCTTGTCTCTCTCATCTATGTCGTCTATTCTTGCATCGGATGCCTTCCAAGAACTCAGGCAACTGTCTCGGTGATGAAATCCTGACACCTTTTCTTTGGTGATGCGACAGCATTTTCTACGGAATCTGTTGTGAGATATTTCCCAAAAGTGAGGTGGACATCCACGTCTATGTAATGTTCTCTTTTCTCGTTTACTCCGCGCAGTTTCACTGACAAAACTTGTGCGATTGAATCCGTAAGAAACCTCTAGGTCTTGAAAAATTCTCGCATTTTCTACAGCACCGTTCCTCGAGATCACCTTATTCAACCCAGCACTGTCATATGATACAACTAATAGAAGAAAGAACATCCATAAAAAATCTGATAGCATGTTTGAAATACTCTGCCTGGATATAAAATGCATTTCAGCTTAGCTTAAATACATTTCTGTAATAGAGGCCCACGCACTGGCCGTTTTACATATTCTCTTCACAAAATCAATATTGGGTGATCATAATTGTTATATTAATAAAGTACCTATCAGAGTTAAGATCCTTCCACACAACCCCAGTTAAAACTTTGATCTACTGGCAGGCATGTCCTGTCGGTGTTGGTCTGTCCCTGGTCATGAGCCGCCATTTTGTTACGTCACCACGGCGCCAGAAAAAAAGTTTTACCTTTACTCAACAGTGACAACTACAACAAGCTTGGGGGTGCTATGCTAGCCCCAAATTACAGTAGATGCCTTTTGCGTCTAGATCTGAAATATTAGGCGTTTCTTCTCGAAAATGACTCTTAATTTGTTGAGTTTGGAATAATTCGGCATTGTATTCGCCCCAAAAAGGTCCGATAAAGCCGGAATAGGGAAATTATATCCTAAATCTGAAGTCTTTTGCGCCTTCTCAAGAGAAAAGCCGGTTCAAGTCATTTCACTGATACCGTATAAAAGGCATATTACAGATGCTGGCGCAGATCATTTAAGTATAGCGAGAATATTGTAGTGGCGATTTGCTTCTAAAAGTAAGTGGCGTATTGTTTATAGCTATCTTGTGGATAAAGATATAGGATGGATTGGGATAAATTGAACTCGGGTATGCATATATATACATGATTATAGTCTAACAGAAATAAGATATGTTAAGTCGCTTATTTTTATCTTGGAAACCGAAATATTACATAGCTTCGGCGTATTTTTTGTGAACCTTGTATACCCTGTGTTCAAGGTATCTTGGGTGTTGGCTGTATATGTTTGCACTTAAGCGCAATCAAATCACGTGATTTTCTCAATAGAACTACTCCAGCATTGATAGGTTGAGGAGTGCTGAGGCGAGGAGCATAATTATAAGCTGACAGGATGTTTAATGGCCCGCCTCCTCGAATCCTGGATGCAAAATTGATCTTATACACTGCACTGACTATATGTTCGGGCACAGCCCTTTATCAGAATCAGGTAGGTAAACGATACATAAAACCACAGTTTCTTGGCCAAAGTGTTGCAAGACCTCGAATTGACCAATTTGACCAATTCGTTCCTACATTGTGTATCCAGTGTAGAGGCAAGACAAGCTACATTGTGCTCTACAAAATAACCAGGTCAAGGTCACATCAACACTTTGAAGGTCATTGACCCCAGTGCTTTCCGTCAAATGCTGTTACCCGGTCTGACGTATATTATGCTATGACGGCATAGTTACAGTTGCTATAGTGATTATAGTGTACATTATATGCAGCATACTATACTGTGACTTCATACTTCAATTACCTTGAATAACCTTGACCCCAAAATTGTAGCAGTGATTCTTTGTGACCTTCCCGCTCTGACCCTGGTCCGCCTTTAGCTTACTCCCGACTTTTTTCCGGATAATCACGGCACTTCCCAGTGGATCCCCAGCATGGCCGATATTTAACTTTTATGACCTCGTTTGACCTTGAAGATATTGACATAGGTCAACGCAAATCGGCTATGATGTAGATCACCATAAACCCCACCCAACCACAAACCGGTGTTTTCTACGCCTCTTAGATTCTGAGATCTTAGGGGCCTACCAGGCCCGTCCAGTGCGCGTTCGTGTCAGACCCCTCTCCAGTGATGGTGTTAGCTATATATCCAGAACATACCAACGGCGTTGAGTGGTTCGAGTGTGGGATGTCAATACCATTGAGTATGGGATATATCAATACCAGTAAAACGCCTGGGAGAACGAAAACCGAGCGAGTACCTGATCTCCAACAACCTACGTTAAACAAAATGAACGAATATTTCACGATGCGGACCACTAAGTGCGTGGCATTTTCATTTTCCGACTAGCATTGACAATGCTGGACCCAATTCCCAGTTTCAAAAACAACTAACATGGAGATGAATTTCGCCAATAGACCATAACTTAGACAATATTTTGCCTCCACTTTAATTAAAGGTACAATATTGTAACCCACACTTCAGAATTCTTGAATACCACATTTGGGAAAGACCAATTACAATATCAGAGGTGGAAAATATTGTATTTCTGGCGTTTAGTATGTGATAGATCATAAATGCTGGAGGAAACAGCTGGATACGATATATATATATATATATATATATATATATATATATATATATATATATATATATATATATATATATATATATATATATATATATATATATTTATATATTTATATATATAATCTCCCATAAGCATAAGAATGTCCAGATCGCTCGGGGGCATTGTTCGCTTGGGCCCCCAATGTTCCAACACCTATGTTTCCCATTAAACTTCGTCCACATTTAAAGTAGCTAATGTTGGTAGGTAAATAGGTATTAGGTACATCTCTAATGGGCTCCATTGGACCAAAGATTCCTACCTGTAAGTGTCGCGAGAGAAGTTTTCCTTTAGGAGAAACTTAGGGAGGGGCAGAGTTATCTGCACAGGAAAATCTCGTCTTCACGGGTTGCGTCACTTCCAGCCGGGATTTTTAGGAATTGGGACTGGTGGGCATTCGGTAAAGGGCACAATTCCCACTAAAGGGCACTTGCATCAAATGACTGGTGACTGGTGGGCACTGGGCCGTCGGCCGTTCACTGGTGGGCAAGATGGGGACTGTGGGCAAATGCCCCCTTAGAAAAGCGCTTCCAGCCCCATTGCTTCAGCCTTGGATCTTGTAGCTACAACTGGCACCTAGGTAAACAGTCACTTTTTGTCGTGGAATGAAAAACTAGACCATTGCATCCTCCAAGTGTTTTTGCAATGTAATATTAGCACCAATATTTTTTGTCCACGCTTTTGTTTGTCAATTCATGCATACAGTTTCAATTATGATTGCATTATTTCAATTCGATGATATTTCGAGGTTTCAAAGCCATTTCTAAGCTAAAACACCGACTGTGAAAATTTGATGGAAAAGTCCTGTGTGCTTCCGGTGTCCTTTAAATAATAAAAACGAAGATCCATATTTTCGGGAGGTCACTTGAGACACCCATCCCATATTCTAGCCTGGTCGCAAGAAGACGAACAGCGTTTTATCTTACTCAGCGTGCAACGCCTCAGAACAAATAACGCTTCGTTGCGCTTCTTCCGCCATCTATAGTCCCAAAACGTAACCTATTCTTGCAAATCTCACCGCGGCCGGCCCGCAGCCAGCGTCTCTCGACATCCAAATCCACTGCCAGTACAGTGCTGCCACCACGCGGGAACTCCATCATCTACTACTGGGTGACGTCATTTACACACGATGGGGTGAGTGACCGGCCTCCATGATGTGTGTCTGTGGTACACCGCGCGCCGCCAAGCGGAGGTAACGGCCGCCCGGCCGGCGCGCCGCGCGACTCTGGGGCAGCAGGCCAGCGCGCGCAAATGCTCGCGCGGTAAAAAAACGCGCCAAGCGACTCGGAGCGCCGGAAAAGGGTTGACTGCCTAGGGGAGTGCGGCTGCTCTGTGGTGCGGTCACCTCCTGCGACTGCTTCCCTCTCTCTTTCCCCCTCTCTCTCTCCCTCCCCCTCCCCCTCTCTCTCTCTCCCGGATCTACGGTGGCGAGTGGTGACGACGGGAGATGGGCAGAGAAGGGTCGGTTACCGTTCTGCGTGACGCTCCCCGTTAACAACCCTACCCCCTAGGACCCTTGAGGGGTGACTTCCGCTTCCGCTTGAACTTCCACAGATCAGTAACCGTTTGATGGACGGTTACTGATCTGCGGGGGGTGTTGGAAGGACATTGGAGGCACGCACGGACATAGCGCCTCGGTCTGGTACGTTCTCGCAAACAACAAAGATGCGGTCTTCTGAGAAGTGTGATGTTGGTGTAAAAGAGAGGAGGGTTGTAACAAATTGTGTGAAGGTACTGCAAGTCGGCGCACTTGGTGGGTTGGGCTGAAAATAAAACACTTCAGCGATGGTTCAGGCTGCAGGTATGGGAGAAACAACCGGCCCAGCTGTGATTGAGCTTAGTAAACGTTGGGATGGACCAATCGTTGGGCTGATCATGTGTTGGACGACCTCCCAGCACGACATGGGCATCGCTTTGGAGACGTGCAGCCTCAGTGAAAAAAGTCAAAGTTTCTCAAAGAGTGAAGATAAGCACGCACATTGACGGTGTGGGGGGGGCAACCCGCCTCCTATAATCCTCGTACCGACCGCCTATTATATCCAAAAAGGCTCTAGAGCCCATAAGGAGCAGGCGTGTTTTGCTTTCAACAAATGGAACAAAATCAAGCATCCCCGTCCAGTTTCGAACGATTGGTGTTTGTTTAGAACACTAGATCTTCAAATCATTTAGATTCAAGCATTATCCTTGTTCAGCCTCACAAAATCAAGTGAATGTGCTAAATTGACATAGCCTGAGGAAAATGTTTTGCTTAGTCATTTATCGCCCCGCTGGCTATCGGCCAACGTTAAGCAAATGAAAGACTGCTGTAGATCGTATTTGACTGGGACATATCGAATTCGTTGATTAGTTATCCAACATACCACTTTGATTTCTGATGTATTTATTGGAGCTTCCGAATTTCGTTCGACTAACTTCGTCAGGGATTAAGTGTCAGGCCAGCGTGTAAGCCAACACTACGCAGGTTTGAAAAAATGTCTTATCACACAGGCACTAAAATTAAGTTATTTTCATGCTCGTTTTCTCCAGTAATCGTATCGTTTGTAGCGGTTCCCGGCCATGTCGAGTTGTATGTTCCGGTAGATAGTATTTGGCGGGGATATATCGAGTTCGTTGGTTAGTTCTCCAAGACACCAGTCGGATTTCGGATGCATTTTTCGGAGCTTTCGAATGTCGTTCAACTATCTTCGTCAGCGATTAAGTTTCCGGCCATCGCGTAAGCCAAGACAGCACAGGTTTGGTAACACGTTTGATCTGACTCGCACTAAAATCCTAGCTGAATTAATACTCGTTTAGTTTTAGCCCGTGCAGTTATGATTTACGCACTGGCTGGGCAATTACTCGCTGACGAAGATAGTCGAATGTCATTTGAAAACTCCGACAATACATCCAAAACCCGACTGGCGCCTTAAAGAACTAATCAACGAACTAAAGTGAATGGCGAACTATTCATATTTTTGGCCATCGGCTCTGAGTTTGATGAAGGATTTACTGGACCGAACGAAGTATTTTACTAATTCATGAAGTATTAAGAGTGTATTTTGCTTTACCAGAATACCAATGATTGTTCCAGTCACTTTAGTTGTCGACCAGCATTACGAGCTGATATCAGAGGTGCCAATTTTGGTGATCTGTTGTGTTATGTGTTGCAGCTTCGTGTTACGAGCTATCTGTCTTTGTATGGACAAAACATAGCAAGCAGAGATCACCCTATTGACTTCCATGTTGAAGACATCCCATATTTCTCATCAAATGTTGAGTGCCAGAAAAAATAGAGAATTAAGCATATCCTCGGATTTTTTTACAAATCCTTGAAAATACATCAGACGTAAAAGGTTTTGTTAAATTACTGAGGGACATGTTTGCATCCAAATTAAAACAAAATTGAAGGACAAAAGTAAATGACACCAAACTAAAATTGTGTGAATCATATATCTGAAATGAGCCAGCATCACAACAAAAAACAGTTCGGTGGTTTGGAGTTCCTTTCACATCTGCTGAGGCAGAGTGCCCAGTGACTCGTTGAATTAGGGGTAGGCTTGACTTGCGCCGCAACATAATTCCAGGTGGTATGTGTACTGCGGTGCAGTATTATCTCAGTTGGAGCATCGGCCACTGAGGTCATACGACGTCGTCAACTCTCACCTTTTCGGGATATTATCGCAAATACTTGTGCAGAATGCCCGCTCTGGATTCGACCCCGGTTTAGCGCCGTGGAATTCAAGCGCGCTTGCCCGACACAACAGCTTTATTAACATTTGAAGCACATGTGACTGCATAGTCACGATTGTATCAAATTAACCGTCAGCAGATAATAATAGACTTAGTAATTGTGGTTTAAAATAAATATTTTGTGTTATAAACATTTTCGAAAGCACTGTTTCCTGGACAAAAAAACTGGAAATCTGGAAACCAAATTTCGCTTCCACATAAAACATATCAGAACAAAACATAGCCTGTTTTCTCGACATTGGCCATTTAATCAAAAGGGCATGTCTTCGGCGTTTGCTAGTTTGTAGCCTTGGCTTCAGGCATGACATAGACTCGTGACTTTGGGCATTGGTTCATACTCAATCCTCAGTTGCCTTCAAAATTTAAAACCAAGGGTGGAATAATAATTAAGTTTGGTCTTTCTTTGGAAAAAATCTAATTAATCTCTTGGTAGTCTGTCGACATGTGAGCTGTTAACTAAAAAAGTAGAGCAGATTTAGAGTAGGAATGGCTCACTCGCTAGTATTATATTTCCAACAAGTGGAGGAGCTTGGAATTTTGACTATTGTAACCAGATGGTAAGGATTCCTTTATGTTTCGAATTAGGGAGTTAGTGCCTTTTACTTGGAATCATAAACTGTGTACGATCGCTGTCTTTCTTAAACCGACCCATTTACGCCCCACATCTGCCTGAAAGTGTCTTCCTCCACGGAAAATCCACCGAAATCATGGCCATTGTCCGCCGATTCGCTGCGGCCCAGCCAATGTAGCCGTGTTGTAGCCACTGCGCCGCGCTGATCCGTCACGGCCCCCGGCCGTAACGCCTGTGACGCCGAGGAATGTGACGCCATCGTGACGCGTGCGGTCACGTACCGGCACGCACGCGCGCGGGGACGAGCTTCACGGCGTACACCATGGGAAGGCGGCGTCTGGTGCGGACTCGTGTGAGTTATGTCATAAGCGCCGACGCGTGGTCGCATATATTTTTAGATTGGGCTGAGGCAGCTACCCAGAAAGGCAGGATTATTAAGGAGACGGGGGCGTTGCCGGCGATTTTGGCAGGGAGCGGGAGGGGGAGGGGAGGAGATATCCAGCCTTGCGACGACCAAGGAGCGTGGATGGTGAAGCTGAAACCTAGAGGCCGTCTCGGAGAGCAGTTTCTGGGCAGCTCATCGGCAGCCGACTGCAGAATGTTCGCCTGAGTTCACATTCATAAGCGCATGTCATGCTAAAAAGATCGGCCGAGTGGGGATATTTTTGGGGGAGGTTCACGCCCTACTTTGCTACGTGGGAGGACGCGTCCCCCTGCCTCTCACCCTTACTTACTAGACACAGGGATGGACACGTATCTACTGCACTGCAAACAGATGTCAATAATGAACTTGTTATGGGTTTATCTGAGTCATTTCTTAACCCAATATAAGCTGTGCCAATATGACACAGTGCGGTCTTGTCGGATTGTCCAAAACTGAGGAATACATCTAAGCATTCAAATGCTTCTCAGTACCCTTGTGAGATATAGTAGAATATGAAAACAGTTCTATTTGCGGACATTTACCAGGGATGAGCTCTAAAATCTTTTCAAATTTAGATCACCAGCAATTTCCGAAAATGCAAAGAAAGGAAAAATGTTCTGCGGACATATGTTAAAGACCACTGTTTTCAAACATCGGAGCAGCTTGCATTTGTTTTTTTTTTGCCCTCGGACACCAGACACCGGGCCTGGAGATCTCTTCTCGATCCAGGGGTTCAGGATGGGTGATCAGTGGCACGGCAATAAAAGCCCTATACAAAGTCTGTGGGAGACCCGAAATCCAGGGGGTCCTCACCCCTCCCCAACGCCCAGGACATGCACCCATGGCCGGGACAATGTCAAAATCACACATTGCTGCAGTCCCCGACACCATGTTCCCGTTCTCTATATTTGCCAAGCACTGATATGGTCGTATTTCTCCTTCATTCTCGTTCATTCTGATGCCTGTTTGACTGAACGACGGGAGATTCGCATTGCAGTTTGATTCACATATCGATTAATTAACCAACATTTCATTTCATGCCACCGCACTCTTATACGAAAATGGGTTAGCCGAACAGACTGCGGACTGACAAGGTTAGCCTCGTCTGATTACATGACCTCCACAAAATCCACCATCAAAAACGGTAAATACCACACTTCGGACACAGGCCTCAAATACTTATCCCTGTTACGGTCGGTAATAAAACCTCCAACAAATCCATCGTAGCGGCCGGAACTGGCTACGGTCCGGTGGGCCGACATATTTTTCTACCGCGCCGCGCAGCAGCTAATGAAACACCGGTTTACAGGGACGGGCATTTACCCTCGGGGCGGCTCATTTCCGAGGTGACAGTTAGCCACGCATACCGGCGGCCCCGATAGGCCGGGTCGCCCGGTGTTGACGCGTGGCCTGGTCGGCTTTTTGGCCAGACCTCCTCCAATAATAGATGTTAAGCAAAACACAATACGAAAGACGGCTGCAGGTCACCAGTTGAACACTTTTCAAAAACATCCATATTCTGTGTAATGGCGCTTCGAGTCGCGGAGGTCCTAGCTGTGAATATTTTTTTAGGCTCGTGTCTGATAAAGAGCCGAGCTCGAAATATAACATTTGTAAATGTACTACTTTTCCGGCGCTAGACTAACATGAACATAAGGTTGTGTCCTACCACTCTGTTATGAAGAACATTTGTTTAGGTAAAATATATGTCGACTGCTTAAATTTTGGAGAATCTTTTCCGATCTGGGGGCTGGGAATTCTGTATCGCGCATGCCATTACCATTTAATCGGTATATCAATAGCGAATCGTTCCCGCACGGGCCTCCTCAGCCATAGGAATGTAAAACCAGCTCGACACTTTACCAATTCTATAATATCGCACAGGAAACATTCAATGAGACGAAACCAATCACTACGTTTCTCTACACGGACCGCTGTCTACGAATAGCTGCATGACCCGGCGGACCGAGGCCTGGCCACCAGCCTGACCCACCAGCGGTGCGGCCAGGTCCGGGCCTGCCGGCGCGGCCGCCGCCGGAGGCGCCCCCTGCGGCCGTACCGGGCAGGTACGCCGCGCCAGGTGGCGCCTCCTGTTTTACTGCAGCCAGGTGACGCCTCTTTAGCAGCTGCTGCGGCGTACAGCGGCGCAGTGCCATGCTCCACTGACTCCGAAGCCTCGTCTTTGGCGGAGGTGACAATTGGCTCTCTCTTGTCTCCCGGTACCACGCAGTTAGTAAACGCTAAACGGGAGCTTGATGCAATCGCTATATCTAAGTTGAGGCAAGGGATTGAAAAAGGGCTTTGATTTTTTAAGACCCTGTCGATGATAAGATAAAACCGTAGTATCTCTCTTAGCCCTCTATACGGTTTTTTTAGCGTCGTGCGCAAACCTAACCATGATATTATATCTGTTTTCCTCCCATAACCGACTGAAGTGCTGGTAATGACTTGGACTGTTACAACGTACATTCGTTTTTCGCCTCTGTTCTGTGTTCACCATGGCGTGGTGGGGCTGATCCTGACCCATATTCGGCGCGCCGGTCATGTGACCGCGCCACTTCTTTGCCGCTGCCGCGCCGCCGGTCGTCGACGACGGCGATAGTGGCGCGCCGCGTGTTGAAAAGAGACAAATCTGGGCGCTGTTGTGCTACACACAAGCATGACAACAGTGGCTTTTGTTCGAAGTGGGAGGGAATACAAACCCCGCCCCACAGGGTGAGGGGCATGGACACGCAAGTGAGAAGACAGACTCTTGCGGTCACGAGACGAACGGTGCCTCCGTCTGTATTAACTAGCACTGAATAAAATGCCACCCACAGGGCCGTAGTCCATCCAAAAAGTTCGGGAGAAGCGCAATTTGCTGCGCTTTTTATATCAGCGTGGAATGTACTATTCGTGTAATAAATGCTATCAAACGGACAGTTTCAATGATTCAATAGGTTCAATGATGGAGTGGTCATGTAGTGTCGAGATCACTGGTGGTTCTCGCCAACAGTGTAAAATTTGTCTGCTCGATTTTATATGCAACATCAACGAAGGTTCCGAAGAAAATTGTAGCCATGGGTTGGCGCCGGATCAACTGAAACCAGAGAGCCTCCAGCCTCGAGTTCACGCCAGGGGTGGCTTTTTCAGAACATACCAGATGGCGATTGCTGTGGATAAAAAACGGCGATTGTGTATGTGTGGCTAAAAAAGAAATGAAAGGCATCGTCATCAGGAACGAACCAAGGGGGATGAGTGCATTTCTTGTTTCCTCCATTCCCACCCTCACCCCGACATTTTTTTTACCCGAAGAGTCTGATCAGTTGGATATCCGGAGGAGGAGTTTTAGGGCACGTCAGTGGCTAAGGCTATATGTGGAGTTGGATATCCGATGCATCCGATTACATGTTGAAATTATATTAACATTGGGGCAACATTTTCCATGCACTGCAGATTTTCGAGACATCCAACTTCCAGGGTTTCCGTTAGGTGGCATATTTACGAATGAAAGAATACCTGCTCACAGCTCCTCGGTAAAACACATGCGAGTGCCACACGAATACATGATCAAACGGCTTACTTTAAAGGGGCCAACTTTTGAGGCTTGATCTTACACGCTGTTGGATCGCCCTTAGGTGAATTGAAGGAATAGAGGCAAAATTGGGTATGGGCGGACACTCGCTGCTCAACGCTCGGTGTAGTATGGACTCAGTGGAGGCTCGGTGCAGAGGAATGACTACCTTCCAGTTCTCTGGGGAGTCCGGGGGTGATCTTTTTGGCGTGCGGAATCCCAAGAACGACCTTTGCGTACAGTTCACACAGCGCCCATGTTTGTTTAGTTACAGGATTTGGTGATCTGAAAATTTGTCCCCACATACGTAACTTCTTAGCCATGAAAATTTGGCCTTGTGATACGTGCAACGGATAAATACAGTGCTGCTCGGCATACTATGATATCTAATATAGATCCTCGCAGTTGAACGCAACTAAACCAACACTGTATGAAAGGTCTCTAACACCGCAGCCTCTTGGGCCATCTAAGCACTATCTGTAGCCAGCAAATATCGTACTTTTTCAAAACCCTCATAAAGGTGAACATAAGTTTGTTAGAATTAAAAAAACATAACAGTTGCAAGAACAGCTGCTGATGTCCCCAAAAGACTGACTCCGGCCGTAGGAAAAACTAATGTGAAAAGCTAATGAGAAATAAGATCCAAACCCTTTCTGCCGGTTCATACGCACCCATTCCCACTCCTCCCTTTATTCCTTCCAATCACACAAGGGGCTGGGGGTCCAAGACCGTTTAATTACAGGCTAGAAAAGTTGCGCCCATACAGAGTAAGTGGTGTATGAAGTGCAGGACCTTACCAAAGACATCCAAGCTACACACACAAGCAGACAAGTGAGCCCCTTCAATCCATGGAAAACTCTCATTTCGTTTCTCAAGAACGTATTCAGGTCCTAGAGGGACAGAAGGAAACTTTTTTGTGAGCCTTTATTGCTATGAAGATTTCCCCGGTTTTGAGAACTGCCTTCCCTACCTCGCGTCTTAGTCCTGCGCCCCCTGTTGGGCTGCCAACACAGCCAATTTCTGAAACCTGTCATTTTATTATTTATTCAAAGTTTTCCATTCTGACAACGAGGTTATAGCATGCGTCTTTTTATCCACATTGAAATTTTTGCCGAAGGCTGCATTCATCGCTGCATTTAGTCTTACCCATGGACGCAAAATGAACTTAGACGTCGACGTTCCCGAACTTCAGCGGTAATGATGATTATTGCATCTGGTATATGTACTAACGGCATCTGCACATGCCTCACACTCGTTAGCGCGATGTTAGGACAGAAGCTGCGGCGCACCCCTAGTACTCTGCATCACCTCCCCTTATCTCTTTTTCTTTATATGCAAACATTCAAGACCGCAAAATCCTGAAATCCGTATATTGATAGAATTTGTCTTTAAAATAAAGCTCCATAGGAACAGAGAAGCATAATTGTCTTACATGCGTAACCGGCTGAAGCATTTTCTTATATGGGTTCTATGAGCTAAACAATCGAATCATATCATGAGAAGCCTTAGATTAATCATATTAAGGCTGCCATCTATCAGAATGACAGATGGGCGATGGGTCATACCGATATATGACCCATCCCCCTTCTGCACAGTTCAGCCCCCACCGTACCAGCAATCGTGTTTCCTGAGTTTTAGGGGAAATATTCCTTAGCCCGCGATAAAAAATATTTGTTCCTGGAAGTCCAAAAAGGCTCTAGTGTAGCCTCACAGTCTGTGAGAGGATATTTCTGAGAGCTGTCTTTACATTTCCCTCAGCTAACAGAGACATGCCTCTTACACTTGGGAAAGAAAGCAACACTTTTTAAGAGCATAGCAGACCTGTATTTATGTAATGACAGGCATTCCTGGGTTGGTAGCAGCTCCATCCAGTCCTAAAGAATAATCTCCCTGTCACCAGTTTCCTGCGCGTTCACGCTTGCTTTGTGGGGATGATTCCCTCTAGAGCAGATGAGTGCCTCTTTTATCAGTAATTTTCATGATATTTTGTTTGGAAAATTATGTCTAGGGGCCAGAAGAGTGTGGTGCAAACCAACAATCCTAATGAGACTACCAGCAAATCTGAAACACTCTCGGGAATATTATCTATAAAAACTGAAGTCAACAGGAAATAATTATTTACCACCAACCCCAGAAGCAGATTAAAAGCAAGCCATACAAAACAAAGCACAGCAAAAGTCAGGGCCCTGTCCACTTACTAGCACGCTACCCTGAAGGCGCTGAAGGCGCTGAACAGGTGGCTGCCTGCAGGCTTTTGACACCAGAAGGTGCACAATCGTACGGTTCTCGGCCGGCGGTGAGCCGCTATGTGCCGCCCTAGCTGTACTCGGCGTCGCGTCGTCATTGCACGTGCAATGTGCACGGCGCGGCGGTGTTGGCCAGGTAACGGTGCCCGCCACCTCCTGGCGTCAGCAGGCGTCGGCAGGTTCTGGACCGTCATCGGAGGGGTGCCGGGCCCAGAGAGCCGCCTGTGCAAACGCACAGCAGATGTGCACACAAGTGCACGTGCACGTGCAAGCGCGCGCTACTACAGAGTGCATCGACACGGAGTAGGAAACGATTTTTGAAGGATGATGTACGAGGGTCTGTCGAAGAGCTCACGCTTTCAACCCGAACATTGTGGCGTGTAAGCGTATTCACTCCCAGACATGAAGACATCTCAGCTATTAACCGTGTCTGGAGGACGCCAGAAGCGCAGCTAGATTCATGCAGGCTTCCATGTGGACAGCTACAATAGAAACTAGAACTTAAGAATTACTCGACGAGTCATTTTCCTGCGATGCACCAGCTGAGCTAGAGCGCGTACTGATATTATCGCATGCAGACACTGGTGCCGAAATTACCCGAACCGACATCATTTGATTATGTTTATCATATTCAAATGTTAGGTTTTGGCAATGGGAAGCAAACAGGTGTCTAATAGTTTCAGAAATGTGGGCTGGTGTCCACGGGTCGCGGAAAATGGGGGCCGAGGAACAAGAGGATGCCTGCCTCCAGCTTCCAAACAGGGCAGCTTCCCCGTATAAAAAATCGCCAATCGACTATATTGGCATTTCATCCCGCCTACCAACGTTGACCAATGCACAGGTTTCAAGCTGGTGGCAGGTAAAATATCTTGGCACGCAATGAGAAATGGTGACTTATTCTTTACGTGATCGCCAAACCGAAGGGATTTTAAATACAAACCAACTGTCATTGCCATGTTGCGTTAAACTGATGCCATTAACAAACAAGAGCGATGTTGCTTTGCACATTATGCAAAAGAATATGACTTCAAGTAAATAAAATAAGAAATCAACCGATATGGAAGTTTACTGCTGTCAAAGAGGGAAAAATAAGCGTGGATTTCATGCTTTTCAACTCAATCATAAAGTTAAGAACCCGGAAGTTCTCGAAGGCCCACTCCAGTCTGAGAGGGTCAGTTTTAATACTGGGTGAGCTTGAAGATGGTATTGTACAAATGAATTTTAAGGCTTTGCTGCTGAACAATTTCAACTCTTTGCCATTGATGTTCTAGCTATAACGTTTAAATGAAAAAAATGAAATATTGTAAATTATATATTCCGATGTCCGGATGCTTCAGAGGTTTTCTTTAAGCTTTTTCCCAAAAACAAATAAATGGAATATGGTAGGAACTTCTATAAATTATCTACCCCATAGATAGAATCAAGATATCACAACAGTTAGCACCGGCTTGGAATGCCTTCCTTCAGTTTACCAACCGAGCAGGTACCAGTGCTGAACTGCTTCGTTCCGCACACCATCGAAGCCCACATCCAGATCCGCGCCGACCCAGATAAGGCAGCAGCAAAAAAGGCAGACAGCCAATTATGATCGATGATATGCGAGTACAAGTCTATTACGGAGAGTCCGCTCATTCATAAACCTCTGACTAGACCAGGTGTTTCGCAAGGTGGTCTTGAGAAACATTTCAGGTCCTTCGCTTTTACGTCCGCACAGCTCCTTCCTGTGACAATGTTCAAGTTTTATTAAATCTTCCGTCTAGCCGACACCAAAAAAGCTTTGAGTGAAAATGCAGCATTTTTATATAGGATTTGTATTTCTAATTAAATAATTCGAAACAGGAGCTCTGTGTCTGTCAAATATTTCACGTATAGACAAAATGTAAGCTGTGATTTTCATCTATTGGTATTGAGGTTCCAAACAACAGTTAAAGGGAATGTAGCACCTTGGTCGAATCCTGGAATTTAGTGTATTTAGGCGTACTTTTAGCCAAAAATAATGAAATCACTCATGGTTTCTCTGAAAAATGTACAATAAGCTCAAGATTCTGTTTTTAAAATACTCCTCTAGGAAATAAAATAAAAATCTTCCTGTGGATGATGTCATGATCTGGCAAGCCACTACCATACTTGAAATGCTTCAAGGGCTTCGATTGGCTGATGTTCATCGTGACGTCAGTATATGTCGTCACACCAGCAGCTCACAACAATGGCTGCCCGGCGACGGGGGGCTGAGGGGGCTAGGTGTCAGGTAGGTTTTAGCTTTTTTCTACGGAAATATCGAGTTCCAAGACAAATGATATATGGAGCACCGGGTTTTCCGACTTGCTTTACAACTTGGCTATCTCAGTTAAAATCACGTTATGAAGGTGTCACATTCCCTTTATATTGTTCCAAGTTAAGGGTTTATGAAAAAAATATGAGGGCTCAGCTCTCTTTGTATTCAGTATGGCAAACATTGCAAGAAATCATGTAGTGAGAACTGGGTCCTCGGTAAAAACCGATTAGATACCTTGACCTCATTTGTTAACTGTGGACAATTACTAAAATTACAATGTTTTGAAAAGCCCTCCTCATTCCTCCGTGTTCTAAAGTACATTCAAAATTCATGGAAGTTTAGCACATGCGGCTTCCAAAAATTGCTCTAAGAGAATGTATTTCCACTTCAGATATAAGTGGTATCATTATGCCCTAATTAGACAATTCATTGGACACATCTATTGAAAGTGATCACAGCAACCATAAATAGGTACATGGCGAATTCTAACTTTTCTGGTTTCCCAAATCATTTCTTGAGGAATATTTTCAAATTTAGTAATTACAAGAGTAACTATACTAATGTTCACGATGAAATTCAAACCACTTGTAATTCTCGTTTTGTGCCTCTGGGAATTTGCAAATAAATCCTAAATACCCACACCAGTGAAACCTCAAGCCACCCTTGCTCCAGTGGGGGCGGGATTTCAAACACCCCCTCTCCATCTCCACCCCTATGCGAAATAGAAAAAACAGCGAAGCTGGTGGATAGTCCATGAGAAATAATGAAGAAATTATATCAGTCACTTTCTGGCTCAGGTCAATTTTGGGGTCATGACAGGTGACATGTTGGAGAAGGATTTTTTGGTTCTAGTACCTGATTGGGTTGAGTTAGTCAATTTGTAGGCTTTCTCTCGTTACGGAAAATCGAATGATATGACTCTACTAAGTCAAAACATAAAAATTACCTGGCCTAAGGTCAGGTAAAGGTCACACTCTGACCTAAAATTAGTCTATATGCATTTCAATCAACTCACAATAATAATCCAGACGTTATGGTATGCCAATTAAGGCTCTGTCATCATTTCCTGAGAAGTTATAGACCCAAGTCTGGAAATCGGCTCAAGAAGTCTCAGATAACTTTTCAGAGAACACGGTTTCAAACTCTCAACATGGCCCTGAAAGACGGCCTCAGATACAAGGATTTAGAGAAGGAGAAGGTATTATAAGTTGGATCTATAGAAATAAATACAATTTTCGGCTACGTCCACTTTTCCCCATGCATTTCCAATGAAGAGGTCATAAAGAGGACCTGTACCTGTATCTGTCCCTCGTCATCTATATAGAAAATAACATTACCACTGCTTGCGAAACTCCGTCGGCCCATTATATAATATGAATATCAGATCGGTAAATTAAACCTGCTTTTACTGGTACCAATTGGCACATGCTTGGATGTTAGGCCACGACATAGCCTAGTGACCTGACCTGAGATGACCCAAACCTAAATTTTAGGAAAAGTTGCAAAATTAATCAAGGTTAAGGTGTGCAAAGTACGGCTGCGTATCAAACCACCGTTTTTTTGGGTGCCGTCGGAAAAACGCGAAAAGGGTTTTGAAACACCCCTTTCCCACTGGGGCGAAAGTTAATCTAGCACTGTGCGGTGGACGTTCTAGTTACTGATGAAACGTTATGAAACTTCTGCACCTACGAAAAATACACACACGCGCTCATCAGACATCAGTCGGCAGATTTGGAAGCAAAATTAGGACTGTACTTGTCTTGAGGCCGCAAAGAAGGAGCACAATAGAGAAGGAAGCGGCAGAAAAAGAGACAGTTTTGCAAAACCCGATACAATGGTCTTGCTAAACCGCAAGAATAAAAGCCAAACCGCATTCGTAACGCAAAATGCGTGGAGTGGGTATGCACTGCGCTGTTGCTATTCCGTTTACTACGTCTACTTGGGAACGCTTTGGTAGCTAATGAGTTCCAACTGGAGGCGGACACTGCTACCAAATTTTTGAAATGGCTTCCGCTACTTTCGATATCTTGGCAAGCTGAAACCATGAACACTACTGGAGCTACATTCTTAAAATCGCCAAAGCACTACTTCCTGCTCCATTTCTTCGCTGTTGTTACTTTTTATAGAGCGCAACTAAGCCACTAACCAATAATTGTACCATTCGGAGAGTCCGCATGTACTAGAGTAGCAAAGTAGCGGACTTAAAAAGCCGCCCCTGTAGCTCAGTTGGTAGATAGTTGGACTCCAGCCCACTGATCAGGAACATAAAGTAGCAGTGCATGTCCAGGCTTGGGATCGGTTCCCCTGAGACTCTCCGGCGCTCACTAGTTTACCCGACGTAAGTCGGCTGGCAACTGACTGGTGAGAGGGTGACCTGAGCGGGGCGGCCGTCCCTGTGTTTTTTGGGACGTTAGACTTTGGCTTCTAAATTAACCCTTCATTAGGGGCCAAAAAGTGTTCAGGTTGTCACCATTAAAATGCCAAACCATAAATGTGTCACCGCCCAGGCTGCAAAATGTGGCACGTTTTGAGTTATTAGGATATCAAGGATACTCCTGGACCATCTTAGTTGTTGAAAACATTGCAGTTTAAATTGCATGTGCAAATTTTGGCTATTTGTTCCGTTATTCGTCTGGAGCAAACATTAGTAATTTTTGTACCTTGTCCATCTTGGGCTGTCACCATTTAGAATGCCAAATGGTGTTTTTCGACCTGCCTTCATTGTAAGAGTTGCTCGTTCAGGCGGTGGGGTCGGGGTCTCCGTGACAAGTCCCTTCATGACTTTAGAGAGACTCCGACTCCAACCGTCGAACTGGAAACAACTTGGACAAAGTTTATTTAAAAAAAAACTATCCGGCTCTGGTGCCACCAATGCATTTACAGCGTCCACGAGTAAGCATTTGCATTGCCACGCACCAGAAA
This sequence comes from Lepas anatifera, assembly GCA_034440635.1. Lineage (NCBI taxonomy): Eukaryota > Metazoa > Arthropoda > Thecostraca > Lepadidae > Lepas > Lepas anatifera. The sequence goes on from JAOTON010000760.1 coordinate 248,284, forward strand.
TATACTCCCAGCTAAAACAAATACAAGCCAGGTGTAGCGGGCACCGTCTAAGCACAGTGATGCAGCTCGGCGTGGTACGACGCTTCGGTCCGCCGGCGAGGTATACGAGTGGCCGGTGGCGGGCGAAGTAACGGTGCCTCCTTCTCTGGGTCACGCAGTCACCGGCACATGGCCGTGAGGGAAGAGGGGAGAGAGCGGCGAGCCGCGGGAGCAGCGTAACCGAGCGGAGACGCCGAGAGAGAGAGAGAGGGAGTGATTCAGAGCCGAGATCGTACGGAGAGAGGGGGTGGAGAGAGAGGGGGAGAGAGAGAGAAACACAGAGAGAGAGACAGGGATGAAGAGAGAGAGAGAGGGATAGAGAAGGGGAGTAGAGAGAGAGAGGGGGGATGAAGGGAGAGAGGGATAGGGGATGGGAGTAGAGAGGAAGAGAGAGGGAGGCAGCGAAAGAGAGAGAGAGGGAGAGAGGGAGGAAGAGAGAGATAGAGAGAGAGGGAGGCAGCAAGAAAGAAAGAGGGGGTGGAGAGAGAGAGAGAGGGGAGAGATGGAGAGGCAGAGAGAGAGAGAGAGAGAGAGAGAGAGAGAGAGAGAGAGAGAGAGAGAGAGAGAGAGCACGAGTGGCAAGTGTGCATGAGATGAGGTTAACACGCCAGTGACGTTACCAGAAACTTGTCAAGGGGGGAAAAGCACGAGCCGTTCAGGACAGCTGTGGACTACCCGTACATCTCTGCATGCGAGAATCAGCCAGAGGCCAGGGGGAGGGGCACGGTCCAGCGCTCCCTGGTTACGCCTCTGGAAAACGGCCCGTGCCGCTGGCAGTGCCGTCACGCGGCGTGGTGCGCTGTGTAGGCGTGGGCTCACCATGCGTTGGAGAGGCGCGCAGCACCAGCGCCTCCGCTCCTATACCTATCCGGCTGGTTTATAAAGGCCTTAGTGGCTGGGTGTGTGTCACAGCACGAGCAGCAACCAACTCAGAGATTAGACCTGTTCGTTACGTTAGGTATGTATGTACGTTTTGTCTACAATTGCAGGAGCTGACCAGTCCTAACGTGAGCGTCACGGGTCGTTGACGAACAGAAACGGTATATGTTTTAGCAAATGCACGCTAGAGGGCTATACGAGTTTGCCATACATCGATGATAAATAACATATGGTGTACTAACAACATTAAATTTTAGACCTTACTCCGCTAACTGGATGCTTAGATATGACTTAAATAAGACGCATTATTAGGCTCTCCTGATTACTCAGTGTAAACATTCTCTCTATAACGGAAATAAAACAGAGTGTTTCTGGCGTAATGGGACTTACACGGAAACATCCACCTGCATCGAGGCATACTGCGTGGGGTTTTGAGGCGTTGCTGCGCCTTGTCAAAAACAACCCTCAGTGATTGTACTGAGTCTTGGTTGACTACTTCCATCCCACGCATCAAATGTATAAAAACGCAGTAGAGATGTGATTTTTTTTAAATCAAAGCCTCGCGACCGAGCTGGGCCAAAAGCTGCAGCATCCTAAACTGAAATTATTTCTACCAAAATTTACATGATCTTGCATAAATGATGTCTTACTCTTCGAGTTTTTCATCAAGTGAAGCCGACAGACTGGCGTAGCATACTCGATCTGAAAGGGGCTTCCCAGAGTGCCCTCCACAGAGAAGAGGCTGATGTTTCACTTTCGGACAGGCATAGGTATCACACAGCCTTTAGAGCTTACTCGATATATAATGAATATTTTATAGCATACACAATAAAATATGAAAATATTCACATACCAGAATGCCGCGTCAATTAAATCACTTTGAATCACCTAAAGAACGATTAATGAGACAACTATCGATATAACTCGTGATTCTAGGTGTCATGAAGTTTATAAGTAGGCCACGGGACCGCCCTCTCCGACAAAGTGCTCTAATAATAGTGCTCGAAGCTTTTGTGGCGCTTACAGTGCTTTTAGAAGCAGAACACAGAACACTTATATACTGCACTTATTATACGTATGCAACTTGCAAGGCACAATGCGAGCTAATATAAACATACCATGAATAAGGCAAGACTGGCGTCGTTTAAATACGACCTTGTAAGAAACAAATAAAATCGATTCTACGATACTATGGATAGCTAAATATAAATTCTACGAACATTTTCCAACAGCCCTTGGAAGACAACAGTTCCAATTTGCTGAGAAGTTGATATATATATATATATATATATATATATATATGTATGTTTATATTTCACTTAATATATTTCATTTCAATTCAGTTAAGGAGGCAACTAGGTTTTAACTAACGGAACACTGGTGACATTTACAGCCGGGTAATGATTGGAAAAAACATTGTGGTTATGAAGGTGATATAGTGCCTACATAGCAATTATATGCCGGTAATTCTAGCTTTAAATGTTAAAATATACAAGAACATGAGTAAAAAATATAAGAATATAGAAGCTTAGTTGTTAAGATGTTCCTGGCCTCTCCTCGAATCCGGAAATGAAAACACTGGATATATATTGGGCCTTTCAGAATCGTGGAGTAATTCTAGTCTGTATAGCCAGACCTCGAATCTGGCCCGAATCGATTCGAGGTCTGGCTATACTGGACTGGAATTATTGATATTTACTCCACGATTCTGATGGGCGTGCCCGAATATATATCTTCGTGTTTTTAATTTCCGATTCAGGGAGAGGCCGGAACATCTTAACAACTCATCATCATGCTCCTGCCGCAGCACTTCAAAACTTATAAATATAGAAGCTTCATATTTTACACATTTTTCTAAGAACACGTTCCTTGTGTAAAACCATATGCTTATTTCAAGATAAAATTGTTCACGCTTAAGAATCAAGATACGACAAATATTGCAAAAGCGAGTGATGATAACATGGAAGTACAAACACTATACAGTACCCCGTTTCCTTTTTCATCTACCCCTCTCCTTCTCTCCACAAAAGACACATATCCTCACCGCCGACAAAACACTGAGGATATATGTCTGCTGCGGGGGAGAAGAAAAGAGGGAAAAGGTAAACATATTATGGGTACTTTGCTTTCATGTTGACGTTGCTCTTCCTTTTTGCATTCAAAGTATCTCTGCTCTGTATCATGAAGAGTTTTTTTTAAAGAAGGGCGTATTTTTCTGTAAAAGAAAACTATTTCTTAGAGAGCACTGCATTTAAAGTTGATGATAATCTATACAAGAAAATTTTTATTTTCTTTATAACCTGCAGTTGTGAACTATTCCCAGATTTAAAAACACATATATGTCACATAAAAGTCATTTATAATATCACATTTCTAGTCAAAAGACTAATATGTTTTCACTCCGGGTGAAATTTGTTTCAGTGTTCACCGACACGATTCTATATCCGACCAGATGTCATGGCCAGAAAGAAAAAAACGGAGCGGAAAAAACAATCAGGGTCAGAGTACACCCGTCACGTGACGTTTCCTGTCCGGCCCGTAACATCCCTTATTTCTTAGCTCTGGCGCAATAGCAGTAACACCACCGCCAGCGAACCCGAGAAAAGTCGCCGCTTCCCGATCCCGCAGCGCTGCCGTCGACACCGTACAACAGTTCACACAGAGTCACTCGGCGTCAGCTATCTCATTACCTGAACAATGCTGTAACGCCGCGCCGCTGCCGCGTAAGGACATTCCCGCACGCAGCGATGACAATACGTTTGTACTGGGTCCCAGAATGGCCGGCGGGCAGTCAGCGCGTGAGCGGTAGCGCTGTACCGAGTAGCGGTCAGGTCTCTGCCGACCATGTTTCAGACGCCGCCTCAGACGCCGCCGCCGCGGGGTCACAACAGGTCGCAACGTGGCACCGCTGCTGGTGACCACTTGGAGAAGGTCAATACGTCGGATGTAACGTTCGGCATAAGTTGGGCTCGTTTTCATGGATAAGAGTTCATAAAGCGTAACATACCGTGCTGAAACAGCACAACCTCGCTGTTTTTCCGTGAGATGTCAGATATTCATAGTTTGTATTGTATTGTTTTCGTCAGCTACAGCACGCTATTTTTGCTTGAAACCACTTTGGTAAAGAGACAGGTGAAACGTAAGCGTGCCCTGGAGACACAAACTAGATATTAGTTCCGAGCCCTGCCGTGGCTCCTGCAGCGTCTGGTGACGTCACACGTGACCGCTGTATTTGCAGTGCCGGGCCCGTTACCCGCAGCAGCTCAGAGCCATTAATGCAATTGCACGCGCCCGCACTTCGCAACAAAGGACAGCTTAGCGAACAGTTGGGCACTATTGCCGCTTCTGGCCCACTCTTAGTGATCTGTGGGCGTTCTAGGATTGAATTAGAAGTGCGCTGTAAATGGCAGGGATTTTGAGGGTCTCCAAATTAACGTCGGTATGCGCGACGACGTTATTGTGTGGTAGTTAGTACATATGTTGTTTAAGTAAGTCAGTAACGACTTTGTTGATTGAATCGATTTTCAAGCTTGTCGGACATTCTGGCCATGATACTCTGTTGCTTCAGGACCCACCACCAAAGTTTGTGAATCTGTTCAGGGGCATTGCCCTGATCCGCTGATTGTTGGTGTCTCCCTACACTCCCTACACTTTCTGAAACCTGCGACAGAGTTAGGCTGAAGATCCCGAATACAGCCGGGTCAGGGTCAATGCTTTTGGTGATGCATACAAAAACTTGGATTGGGGACAGTCAGCAAAACGAAGATATTTTGGGCCACTAAAGCTGCATCGAAAAGCAACCGCATCGGATACAATACGTGGTTTTGTTAAATTCCATAAAGCAAAATCATCCCTATGGTCCAAAACGCACACACTATCTTTTTAATCCTAACTATGCTCAATGTTTTCTTTTAATGAATCCATAAGTTTCGAATATTAAGCTCCAGAGCTTTACGGCCGTAATAATCTTCAATTTTGAAAAAAAACATAATGAATAAACGAATATCACCCATTTTTCAGTGTTTGCTGGAGTTTCATGTATTTATCAGGCCTTTGGTCCCTGCTCCGGCTCCAGAGCATGCAGCCTGGAGATGGGCCCGCAATATTTCGAAGGGATGAACTCCGACCTTGGCACTGGCTTCCGATAAATTGAAGGGCATGAAGACCATTGTGAATTGATAGCTAGACTTGCAGGGACGATGGTGTCACTGACGGGGATGGAAACCGAATTCTGACTGGATGAGTGATTGTTGTTGGGGCCTGACGACGTCTCAACTGTGTCTCCCACCGTCACCTGTTGGAATCGACTTCAGGGCGAAGAGATAGCATTTCTTATGAAGCTTCCTGGGACTTGGACCGAACTCAGACAACAGACGTCTGTCATTGATTCGCGCATCCTTTAGTGACTTGGGGCAAACGTCCACTTTGTTAACCACTACCCGTTTAATAGGAAGGCAAGTGCCCTTCTATACCCGTAAAGTTACATTATAATCATATTTAGAAGTGTTAGTTACTACAATAGGGTCGCACTACTCCCCGCTACTTTGTTATTTGTTTTTAATCATGCCCTGCAAACTATTTGGGGTAAGTAAATTTTCCCTGAGGTGCCCCTAAAAGATTGACAAACCAAGTAAAATTCGAGGAAATCACAGGTGTCAAGGTAAGGTTATTGGACAGTCTATCGATAGAAAAGTTTAATTCATCGACACTCAAACCTTTTTTAATACCATTTCTTCAAGTAATTCAAAATGCTTCTCAATTATGTATGCACAGCAGCAATGATGCATAACGAACGATCAACTGGCATCAACTGATGCCCTCTAGCGCCCTGGCACAGCCCTAGCGCACCCCGAGTTAGTCCCCGAAATTCCCGGCCGGAACCATGGTCAGGGCTCGAGGCGGGGACGCGGGAACAAAACTAAATCATCTAATGATTGTACCATATTAAAAAGCAAAAAAAAGGCAGTGATGGTACAGATAATTCAGGTTTTGCTAGAAGCATGACTCTGTCACGGGTGCCCAGGTATTGAATCGAATGGGGTGACGTTTCTCCCCTTCAATAATTGCGAAAGTTGGCATTGATTCCGTATCAGTATTATCAGGCGAGTGGTGTTGTGGTTAGCACCTGCGCCCTTCACCCGGCTGATCCGGGTTCGAGGCCCGGTGGATCCCCTGAACAAGCCGTAATTTGACTCGCGGGGAAATCCTTCCAACAGGAAAGAGTTGGTTGCGCGATATGAACCTGGCAGTTGGTACGACCATCCCCAACAATTATTAGTAGGACAGAAATAGTTGCAGATGTTCCATCTCCTCTCCTCAGGTTCTTCCGAGGGTGTGGTCACTAACCGAGAGACTACAGCAGTAGCAATACGTATGGCCCCTGATATTGCCTCTAATATAAGCCAATACAGCCAATATGACCGGTAAAAATACAAAAAGTCGTAAAAATGCCACTTGTGCAAGATTTATATAAGCAGCATAACATGTTGTCTTTATCTAATATCTTTATGGTGTGCACTTGGGCTTGCAAAAGAGCACTTATAAAACCCCTATACGGCCTTCTGCAAGAAGTTGCATAAATGCATGCATAATGATGCATGCAGTTGACCTCTACGTCACAGTGACCGATTCCGTTCTGAAATCGGAAGTTTCGTTACAGTTGAATAATTATTTTTAGATTGCAACAGTGTTGGCATCGTTGCATATGCTCAGTGCCAAAAAGTTCATGCAATTGGAGGCGTTGCCAGCGTCAGGAAGCAGTGGCTTCTGCTTCCATGAATAAGTGTGGGGCTCCCTCCCTGGCGGAGTGGAGAAGGTTCCACTGCGTGGTGAGAGCATACTAACAGTCATTGGCGGATCCAGGGCTTCATTTCGTGAAGAGGGGATAGGAGACTCGAGCCTCCACCGCCTTTACCTCGGAACAGCCTTCAGCTATGCATTAACTATAGGCACTCGGATATTTGGAGAGTAGGGGGGACTTGAGCCCTCCTAGCCCCCTTTTTCATCGGCCACTGCTAGCAATCCCATTGACTAGTACTGACTATTTCACTCATATCAATACGGAAGAGGGCGAAATAGGAGGCCACCTTGCAGACTGAATGCCCTTTTAGCGCCCCTCCCCCATGGCCAACATACCCATCGCAAGGCCCCCTGCATGAAATCGGAAGCCACTGTAGAACGTTTTCCTACAATAATTTAAAGTGAGTTTCAAACCAGCTTAAAGATAAAACGCTCGAGACCAATTTCACCTAATATTTTGTTCATAAAACGTAAGAGCAGTGAGCTTAACGCACATATTGACTGGGGCTCCAAGGCACCTTCGCCTTGGCGGCGCCTTGGCCATTCCCCTCCCCTGAGATCTCGAAAACCACGCTAACTAGAGAAAATCGGTAAAAGCCATTAGGAAGCCTGACGTAAACTCTACCGACAGCGTTCATACAATTATTTTTCAGGTCAAATCCTCGGTCGCCAGAGGTCAGAACATCTCACAATATGTGATGTAATGGGATGCGATGAAAATTGAGCCTTTCAGTCATCAGAGACGGCGGATTCCATTTTCGAGAAGTGGTGCAAGATTTTCTGGAGGGGGCGCCTTCCTCCCCAGGGGGCGCCATCATCTCTTGGGGGGCGCCTTTGCTATCCAATGGTGTTCTGCAGAAACTCTTTGGACTCGGCGTGCGAGGCCACTTGGGGTGGTTTATTTCTAATATTCCGAAAAATAGGTATTTTAGATTTCGCGTAAACTCAGTCGTATCGGATTGGCATCAGCAACAGAGTAGCATAGCCCAGGATTCTGCGATATTCATAGCCTTGTTTGCAGTTATGACCAATGATATTGCAGACACTTCCCGCAAACATACTTCACGTGTTTTTCGTTGAAGACTTCACAATATGTGTGACAGTGTCTACTACAGCAGCTGCGCAGAGGGCTGCAGCTTGGCCTTGACATATTGCAGCAATGGATCACACGCAATGGACTGAAATTTTCAAGTTCAAAGACATGGTGCATGCACTTTTATAATAGACATTGAGACTGAATACCCGATTTTGTAAATTCGCGGAAATCCGAGCGACGTTGTAGCAGAAACCAGATTTATCAGGCTCACACTCGATAAGCTTTCATATGTGCCACACCTGAAGGATTTCCGCAAAAAAATGTTTCGATACGCTGAAAATAATGAAGGTGTTGACGAGGATGAGATACCGTGCAGATAGAGAAATGTTTCTCATGCTATACACGTTATACGCTTATCGCCTATATATAGGTACGTTATGCGCACGTTATACGCTCATTGTTATACGCTACGTTATAAGCTTCTTATGCTGTATAGATCACTTATTCGTCCGAAGATCGAGTACGGCTGTGTCAGAGCCGCATGACGAAATCCATGGAGCGAAGCGGATTGAGATTTCTCAAGAGGCTCTATTCTGGCCGTTTGGCGGTTCTGACAGTTGATACCAGGGCTCTACAATTGTGTAGGGTGATTGCCCTTTTACGCTAGACGCCCAAACTAAGACCCCCAAATTTAAATTCAAAATAGTTTTTGAGAAATTTTGGAACAAATGTTTTCAATTTTGCATTTTTATCATTTCTATTTCTTAAGCGACGAACTTGAAATTTGCCTCCTTTTGAATAAGCAACAAGGGCACCTAAGAAAAAAGTTCGAACTGGTCCGACAATATTTATTACGCCAAAACGCAGTATTTCTAGTACAAGCAAAAAGATATTGAAATTTGACAGCCGACTTGTAAGCTCGAAATGTCAGAAGGCACGCTTCAGTTAGTTTAAAGACAGCCACGTGGAGGCAGCTACGTCAATTTTCTTGTGCTTAGGCATAGTTTCCAGTGGAAAACGTAAAATTCTGACCTAGTTTTTGCCATTTTGCCGGAGGACTACATTTTTGCTCATTTCATTTAAATCTTAATCTCTCGCGATCTAATGCGCCGATTTGACTTTTCATTTCAAATAATGAAAGAACATTGCTTCCGCCTGATAATATTCGGAGATGGATATCGTGATAATAAAATTCATTGTCTTATATGTATAAATATAATTTTAGTAGAAAACCTTTTATTTGCAGCTTTTCGGTTCAGAGCACATGTCATTCACAAGCTCAGAATTGACATGGCTGAATAGGAAAATTAATTGCAGTCATTCAATTCATTTACTCCAACGGCTTTCGAGTAATTCGTCCGAAAGGGTATTTCAAGGAGCTAAATTTCTCGGAACATGTTTGCTTCTCGCCATGGTTTCAAGTCCTCGAAATGAATGGAAGTGGATGCAATTTGGCATAAAGCTAGCTTAGGGTCCTGGGTCGCCGATACAAGTGATTCTAGGCGAATCTAATGTTTGGTTCGTCTTCTAGAAGCAGCTTTATACCATGCCTTTTCTGCACGAACACAACACCCGGCGCCACGATCACGGCATCGTTTTGATTGCGTGATACCGGCCAGTGACCTCCTGACGGGTCACAGGTGTAGGGTTAGTGGGAGTCGGTACAGTGTGGCGCAGTGGTCTAGTGGTTAGAGGTCCTGTCTCGTGATGAGGGGGTGCGCGGGTCGAATCCGGGGTTGACTGCGGGATATTTACTATTTATTTCAAAGAAAAGAATGATGGCACTGACCTACAGGCTTATGAAGAGATACATTGAGAATGAAATATGGTTGATTTCAGCACATTGTCATGCGGCTCTCCTGCGCCGGTGGGGGGTTATCCCAGGTCGCAGACCGGGCTTGCGTATGAGGCCACTCCTTAGTCCGCGAAAAAGATTATCGATATGTCCGTCATCTCGCTATCAGAATAGTAACAGGAGCGTTCCAAGCTTCACCCATAATAAGCATGCTAGTGGAAATTAGTGAAATACCGCTACAAATGCGCAGTAAGATACTCGCTTTGCATTAAGCCATTAAAAGGAATGTGGCACCTTTAGAACGTGATTTTAACTGAGATAGCCAAGTTGTAAAGCAAATCGGAAAACCAGGTGCTCTATATATCATTTGTCTTGGAACTCGATTTTTCTGTAGAAAAAAACTAAAACCTACCCGAAATGTACCTCTTATGTACCTCCTCTCGCCAGGCGGCCATTGTTGTGAGCTGCTGGTGTGACGACATATGCTGACATCACGATAAGCATCAGCCAATCGAAGCCCTTGAAGTGTTTCGAGTATGGTAGTGGTTGCCAGATCATGACATCATCCAGAGGCAGATATTTATTCATTTTTCTAGAGGAGTATTTTAAAAATAAAAGCATTGAGCTTGTTGTACATTTTTCAGAGAAATCATGAGTGGTTTCATTATTTTCGGCTAAAAGTACGCCTAATTACACAAAATTCCAGGATATTACCAAGGTGCCACGTTCCCTTTAAAATAATTCACCAACACGCCCCACATACCAAACATTTTTTTTGGCGACGCCTACCTCAGTTAGGTAGACAGTGGCTCGCGTTTTGCAACCCGTCACCAGGGAGTGAGAGTCTGTGCCTGGCTGGCACAGGCTGGTATCGACAGCAATCTCGTCGAACCACATGAAGCAGCTGTTATTGAACCATAGCTCATCTCGACAGTTAACACGAACACAACCTACGCCAACAAAGCAAAAATTTGCCTCCTGAACCGACGCGCCAGTATTTTATGAACTTGCTTGCGGAGCCGTTCAAAAACCATGTCTGTTTCTATATAGACGGTTGCAAAAGAAAGTGACAATGGCACAGGGCGTGCATTTGTTGGTGACGATGTTGAGAAGTTTTCTAGTTTGCCTTACGAAGGATCCATTTTTACTTCAAAGCTGTACTCCTTTTTTTGCTGTTTGGACCAGGTGTCTAAGCTGATGGTGAGGAAGTTTGCGATTTTTACCGATTCGCTGTCTTATCTGCAGACATTGAAGCCATTTTATTTCTATAATGCGTCGTCACCTTGGCAGGCCATGCTGAAGATGACTGGATCTTCTGTGTGCACTGATTAGTCCAGTAGGAAGACACAGGCAGTTTGGATGGCTACCATCTCAGCCTGAAAACTCGAGCAGAGCGAGCCTGCTGGTCGCCTGAGCTCATGCTGGGCTCTGTCTGGTGACTCGATGAAGACCCAGCTCCCCCGCTCGTGACCCCTCCGTGCACTGACCCGTCGGTCCACACCCATGTGGCACATTGAGTCAGGGAAGCGAGGTGGGGGAGAGCTACTCGCTTCTTCCGGACAGGTGGCGCTCCTGATGTCAGTGGGCCCACGTCTAGTTGAAATGTGACTCACTCTCCTGATACCCACAGTGGAAGACGTCGAGAAAGGGAAGACTCGATGGGGAGGGAGATGCCTGCTTGATCCCATATGTCTTTGCCCACCTGCCGCCACCCGGTCACCGAGGAGAGTCGAGAGGGCGCTGTCGCCTCCGCACGTCTTCACAGAGGGTCTTCAGGCGGCAGGGTATGGAATTTCACCAGCAGTCGGGTCGCGAGTACCCTCCTTCTGGCCGCTACGCGGGGAGTCTTAACTCGGCTGGGAGTGGAGTGGGTGCATCCTGTGATGATACGCGCCGACGCTCTCATTTTGCGTTCCAGCAGCTCGACATGAAATGGCGGTGTGGCGTGGAGCCACGCTGCGGCCGCTTACTCCAACGCTCCTCTCACGTAGCCAGTAGCGACGGTTTGGAGGTGCTGTTCGTGCAGCCCCCAGTTGCAGCCGGACAGTTGACGTAGGTGGGAGATGCGGGGGTGGACCTTCTCCCACAGTCTCTTACAGTGTGGACCGAAATGGAGGAGCCGATCGATGGTGACGCCAAGTAGCTGTAGGGTGTCTCCAGCAGTGACAGACTTCCCGTCGACCTTAAAATTGAAGGGATCGGCGTCTCTGGCCCACTGGGACATCACCAGTACTTGGATCTTGGCTCCTGATACCACCATTTTGTGCTGTCGGGTCCACTTCATGAGGGTGCCAGCAGCAGCTTTATTGCGCCCGGTCCTTGGCGACTTGGATGTTGTTGCCCGTGCAGAGAGCCGCCGTATCATCGGCGTACATGTAGGGGAGCATCCGGGAACCGCGCAGAGTGCGTCTACCAGCCGAGCCGCCCATACAAAATAAAACTGGCGATAAGACACTTCCTTACGGCAGGCCAGTTCGGAAAATGCGCTCACTGGAAAGCACACCATTTAGTTCCACCTGCACTCTTCGGTCCCGGAGTCACTGCCAAATCCAGGCCACCGTGCAATTTGACAGCCCCATCTACAGCAGGCGAACGCGTAGCAGGTGGTGGTCCACTACGTCGTACGCGTGCGCGAAATCAAACGCGACGAGGACGTATTTCTGCGCGGTCTGTCCATCGGGAGGGCGGCTCGATTTGGGCATGCACAGTGCACGCTCACCTCTTCTCTTAAATGAGTCCTGAACTTGACCTGAAGGCGATGGTTGATGGTATAAGTGGATGGTCAGTGATGAAATATACTCCTTTTATCAATCTGAATGGTCTTTTCACTTCGATCTGAACACTGCACATGACCATTAAACGCGCAAATTACAGCCAATAAACGAAAAAAGTTATCAATTTATCAAGAGAGTACTTGGACACGTTGAAACTGTTTTCTTTTTATTCTAGTAGGGCCCATTTATGTCACAAATCACAGATGCCTATGGCATGATCTATTCCAGCATTCAATCACATGGCTACCGAAATTCTCTTAACACCTCCGAAATTTCACGCACAAGAGCAATTCTCCCATGCTGATGAATTGAAGAATATAGATAAAGGTCGATGGAAAATGCCCACATACTTCATTCTGTGTTTATCTTAACGTTTCAACTTCCCTTATATCTCCTTGAGTCTGCCATCTGGTTCAAACATTATTTTTTAGGAGCAATTAATAATGTGGGTTAAAGTCCGGTTTGTGTTTCCTACAACTTAAAAGCTTTTCCGCTGAGGTAATTTTCTTGGACAGCGCACAGGCCAGGTTCACACTCGCTGCGATTATTTTCAATGTCCTCTCACCATTATCTTACGAATCTTGGCCACGTGGAAAGGCAAGATGATGCTTATCATATTTGATATTAAAATAAACTTAACCCCTCTTCACTAATAGAAAAATCCTCAGATATATACCTTTATGTTCAGCTGTTGCATCTTCCCAAGTGTCTTGAATTTCTCCATGACCTAGTGGCAGTTACATATTTTTCAAGAGGTGCCGAAAAAAGTGTGGACTGAACTGTTTAGCAATTCATTGTTTCAAATATCACGCCAAATAGGCATCTTGCTTGGCTGGTACAAACTGTTATGGCTGGGAGAGGGTGGGATAGGACGTTGTTAAAAATACGATCCAGCAAAATGACGGCAACCGAAAACCGAATACCATAGGCGCCCTTTGGGTGAAAAGTTGATGGTAAAGTGCCCACTTTGAGGCTCTGCGTCCCCCCCCACCTTACTAAAATTCTAGATCCGCCCATACGCGGATCCAGGAGGCAAAGGGGAGGGGCAGATGCAGCCCCCGATCGATCCTCGGCGCCCCCTGAAATGGTCACGGCGCCCCCCTGAAAGGTCGATGGCACTCGCCTGAAGTGGCGCTTCCCACTCTCCCCCAGGATGCGAAAATCGGTGCTCACCGACTGGATTTTACGCCCACCTGGTAGGTTTTTCCGGTCAAAAGTGGCGCCCCCTGCTCCGGATGGCGCCCCCCGGGAAGGTGCTCCCCTCCGATTGGCAATCCTGGATCTGCCTATGGATCCGTCACTGTTCAAAAGCAAACAATTCACAGAAAAAGCAGGAAGATATCAAATGTTAGCGGGGAGTGGTGCGGCCAAGATAATTGATGATGCTAACAAATTGTTTAGTTATGTGGATAAAATAATTGGGTCGCCACACGGGAATGGAAGGGGACTCCTGCCTTCTTATGAGATGGGCAGTGTGCTAAAATATATCGTCAAGTCAATATCAAATTATCAACATTTAGTTTTATACAGTGCACTGTTCACTACAGTGAAACAAGAGTGCTCTGTCCTTTTTCTGTGGGTTTATGACACCCCGTAGGGTTCGTTTTAGCCTCAAATATGGCTTTTGTGGTATTTATTTGGCCATTTGGCCGCCCCGGTTGCTCGGTTGGTAGAGCGTCGGGCTCCGGCCCGCTGCTGAGAAGCATGCAGTGGCAGTGCATGTCCAGGCTTGAGATCGGTTCCCCTGAGACGCTCCGGCGCTCAATCGTTTGCCCGACGTAGGTCGGCTGGCAACTGACTGATGAGAGGGTGACCTGAGCGAGGCGGCCATCCCTGTGCTTTGTAGGAGGTTAAACTTTGGCTTCTAAATCAACCCTTCATTGTGGGCGTTACTCGTTCGGGTGGTGGGGTCTGGGTCTCCGTGACAAGTCCCTTGAGGACTTTAATGAGACTCAGACTCCAACAGCCGTACTGGGAAGAACTTGGACGAAATTTATAAAAAAACAAGATTTTTTAGTGCAAATACAATTTGAACCTTTTGGCCTTTTCGCAAACCCGGTTTGGCCTTTTTCCGTTGAAAAAAACCCGCAGTCTTGGGCAGCATCTCTAATCTTTAGAATATGGAATAACAAAAATTAGGAGACATTTTTTAACACTAGCACGTCTAAATTTTATTAACGCCCCCCTCCAAATGGGGTTTGATCCCCCGAAGACATTATAATGTCCAGCACAAGAAAATCTCCACCGCCCCCCCTCCACTGAGTTTTCCTTAAAAAATTTTCTGCTGTCCTTTCCAGGGGGCGCCTTTCCTATCCATGGGTGCTTATTCTTTCCAGAGGGGGCGCCTTTGCTCTCGGGGGGGCGCCTTTTGCTATCCAGGGATGCCTGTGCTAACCAGGGGGTGCATATGATATCAAGGGGCGCCGTTGATCTTCTTCGGAGGCGTCTCTGCTGTCCAGGAGGCGCCTGCGCTATCCAGGGGCACCTATGCTATCCAGAGACCCGGATCCTTTACTCAGGGGGCGGGGGCCGCCTTTTGCTGTCCAGGGGTGCCTGTGCTAACCAGGGGCGCATATGCTATCCCGGGGTGCCGTTGCTCTTCTTTAGGGGCGTCTCTGCCGTCCAGGGGTGCCTATGCTATCCAGAGGGTGTGTTCTGTCCATGGGGTGCTTTTGGTATCAAAGGGCGTATTTGCTGTTTTGGGGGCGCTTATCCTATCCAGAGGGCGCCCCTGCTGTCCAGGGAGCGCGATTGCTATTAAAGGGAGCTTATGATATCCAGAGGGGTGCCTTTGCTCTATGGGGGAGGGGGCGCCTCTTAGTGTACAGGAGTGCCTGTGCTAACCAGAGGGCGCCTATGCTATTCAGGGGCGTCGTTACTCCTCAATTGGGGGTGCCTTTTTCTGTCCAGGGGCGCCTCTGCTGTCTAGAGGTCGCCTTTGCTATCCAGAGGGGCGCTTTTACTCAAGGGGGTGAGCACCTTTTGCTGTCCAGGGTGCAGCTTTGATGTCAGGGGGCGCCATTCATATTTGAAAGTGTATTTTATTTTACACATACGCTTTTCAAGGGCGCCTATGCTATCCAGAGGGGCGCCTTTACTCAAGGGGGGGCGCCTTTTGCTTTCCAGGGCGCAGTTGCTTTCCAGGGCTACCCCTTCAGACAGGCGATGTGTCTGATTTTCTCTTGACCGGCCGGGGGCGCCGGCAAAATCCGGGGGTGCCACCCAAATCCGTGAGGGCCTCCCCGTACGAGGTCAAAACCAGGTGTGCAAAAATATACTATTGTACACCATCATTTTTTCAAGGTGTGCAACTGCACACCCTGTCCTGCGGAATCCGCCGTCCCTGCCGCCGTTGTTCTCGGGAGGGGGGGAGGTTTCTCTCTTATCTCTCCAGGGGGCGCCTTTCTTATCAAAGGGCGCCTATGTTGTCCAGGGGGCGCCTTTTTCTCTGCGGGGGGCGCCTTTTGCTGTCAAGGGGTGCCTGTGCTAACCAGGGGGCGCATGTGATATCTAGGGGCGCCGTTTCTCTTCTTCGGAGGCGCCTCAGCTGTCCAGGAGGCGCCTACGCTTTTCAAGGGCGCCTATGCTATCCAGAGGGGCGCCTTTACTCAAGGGGGGGCGCCTTTTGCTTTCCAGGGCGCAGTTTTGATGTCAAGGTGCGTCATTCATGTATGAAAATGTCTTTTTCACAGAGGATCCTACCTCTTCTGGTAGGCGGTAATTAGGCTTGATTTTCTCTGACCGGCCGGGGGCGCCGGCTGAGGCCTGGGGGGGGCGCCTCCTGGACAAAGCCAAAACAAGTGGTGCAAAAAGATACTTTTGCACCACTTAAAAAAATCGAGTGGTGCAACTGCACCACTTGCACCCTGGAATCCGCCGTCCCTGTCAGTCATAGCATTTTACGTAAAAAAATTATAAAGCAAAACGATTCACACCTCCGGAGTCCTCTCAGCAACCCACAACGAATGTTATATAATAAGACCCTGCCAGGTAAAACCCAATATTCGACCAGACCTAGTGTAAGGTCAAGACTAACCTAGGTTAATGCGCATATCATAAGAACGGCAGGGTTGAGACAGACCCAATGACGTCAAAGTATGTAAATACTGCATCTCTGTTTCTGACGAAGTTATTCAGTCAAAACCATTTTACCCGTGCATTTCCAATGGAGAAGTCATGACTCGTATCTGACCTCAGGTCATCTATTTATATGATATCGAACAAATTGTTGTGGTAGGCGGTAGGCCCATCATGTAATATGAATTTTAGATCGATAGATTAACCCTCCTCTTACGTATGATATCTTAAACTTATTTGGAGGTGAGGCCATTCGATCTGCACTGGTGAGCTGATCTCAGGTGACCTGGACCAAAAGCTTTAACTCAATTTGCAAAATGGTCAAACAATAGCTATACCAAGTACGGCGGCTCTGTGCGCAAGTGTTTTAGGTTATTTGCGAAAAACCCGATGTGCGGGTACCCCCGTCAATATGCATATTAACGTTATCAAACGGCGAAGAGACGGAAAACTAGGCAGTACACTTTAAGAAAATACTGAGCAAATTTACAAGGAAATAATTATTTCTTTCTTTGTTATATACAGGCCTCACACATTTTTGGTTCATCATCATCTTGCTAGGAATTAAACACAAAATTCAGTTATTTTCCCTTTGTAAATAGTCAGACCACGAAAAATGTTTGACTTTACGCACGCCAAATTTTAAATCCTTATGTATGTTTTTCATCTTTACAACAATGCATGGATTTTTCTATCACCCAAACAGGGCAGGCTTCAGAACGGTACTGACGTTTTTTTGGCACGTTCGGGCATTGGGACTCTGAATCCTGCGCCTCCTTCAGGAATTTGAGGTTCACATTGTGCTTTGGAGGATTTTTCTCAGGGGAATATATGTATGCACGAGAACATATCAGCTACATTATGTTCCTATGGTTGCAATTTTAATGCAATTTTGTATTGCCAGTGGAGCTGGCGGATAATTATTATCTAACATCCACCCTGGTGGGTCTGCGGTCCAGCTTCGCCCTGGTGAGGGGGTGTTCAAACACCCCCCCCCATTGGGCGAGGGTTAAAATATACCTGCTAAACCGGGAAGAAGGATCATGGGAAGGAATATCCACAATTTTCCTGACTTTTCACCACAGCTGGGCGGTCTGCTATTAAGTCCGCAAATCCGCTACTTGCGGACTCTCCGAATGGTAGAGGACTAGCGGTAGCGAGTTTCATAGCCACAAAGTAGTGGATTAGTGTGTAGTGAACTTGGAAAGTTTTCAAAACTGGTGCTACTGTACCACCAGATTTTTAAGGCGAATTAAAAAATAGGGCTAGAGGTTTGGGAAATGATTAGAAATGATTCGGGAAATGATTGAAATGAAATTAGAGGTTCCATTGAAGGGCAGAAAGAGATTTTATGAATGTTTTCGTGTTGTTTTTTGCTTGCATGTTTTATAATGAAACTGCCTATTTTGGATGTGATATACAGATAAGCAGAAATTTGCAACAACAAAAACGTATAAATAGTGCGATGGAAATATTTTGGGTGCAGGCAGCACTTTAATAGCGTTGTACAATAAAATGAAGCAATAACAGGGTAGCAGAGCAGCGGTTGGTCGCTACTGGCTTTGCTATTTAGAAAAAAGTTATTCAAGTAGCGGTGGTTCTTGAGGACAAACTGTTCGACATTGCATTGTCGAATTTCCGGGCTTCTTGACGCATGGTTATTGTCTACCAGATTCGAAGCTTCAAATGTTTGGTTCTCGTCTAATAGCGGACCAAGAGGATCGCAAAATATGGAGTTTTCGGGAGGAAATGGAAGGAGTTACATTTTTCAGAGCTGGTTGTCAACACCGTCATCCTATATCCTTGCACTTCCTCTGCCACTCGGAGGAGTTCTGGCGTGCCTCAACTTGCTCCCACTAGCATCCTCACCAATCCCTAAATGGTGGAAAAAAAAAAAAAAAAAATTTTCTACCACACAGAAGCACATTTAGTGGGGTGACACGCAGGTATCCTCTACTACCCTGTCCTCTACTACCCTGTCCTCTACTACCCTGGTATCCCCTCTCCACTGAATCTGTCCGCCTCTCCATTCGCTGGAGTGAGCTTGCCGGTTAAAATCTATTTGAGTTTTGATCTAAAATGGAATCATGAGGCATGTCTAGAGGAAGATACGCGCAATAGTTCCCAGTGCCTAATCTAGTTCCCGTATTCCTAATCTGAAATAAACATTCAACAGTAGAAAGGTTTACAGAAACAAAAGACTGACAGTAGAGGGTTGAACTATGCACAGGCATTCCAGAACAGAGAAGCAGGGACGGATATAGAATTGCTGGTCGGGGGAGGGAACGTGGTAGGGGGGCGCCATCCCGGCCAGGGGGTGCCACTTTTAAACCGCAAAGGCCATCAGGGGTGGGCGCCAAATCCTATCGTGGGGGCGCCGATACTCGCATAACTGTGGAGGGGGAGGGCGGAGAGCGACATTTCAGGGGGACGCCATTGGCCTTTCGGGGGGTAGGGGACACCGGACCATTTCAGGGGATGGAGAGGGTCGATCAGGGAGGGGAAGGTGCCCCCTTGCCCACTCTGAATCCGCCTAGGCAGAGACGTGCAGGCCGAGAATTCGACAGCAGAGAGGTGAACATCGATCGCAGCAGAGAACTGGGCAAATTACCAGTCACGGGGATATGGCTTAACCCTCGCCCCACCGGGGGCCATCGATGGCCCCCTAAGGTTTTTCCGGGATAGCAGAAAAACGACGAGGCGCAGCACCGCGGTTGAGGACTCTACCTCTCACTGCATCATTTTCCCATCATCCCTGAAATTTTTTACCCCGGGTCACCCAAGGTCAGGTCACCAGACGAGGTCAACCAAGGTCACCTCACTTCACCTTTAGAGCTCTGTAAGAGCTACATTTCAAAGTCGATCGATTTGAAACTTCCTACACTTCATGACCCCTCCAGGGTCTACAAGGTGTATATCCGGGATTTTTCGATTTCGTGCCCTGAGGTCAGGTCACGAGGCGACCTCTCCCATTGGAAAAGCATGGGGAAAAGCTATTTCATGATATAAAAGCCACAAAAATGATTGCAAATACTCAGACTGCTCAGAACAACGTTTTTGGACACCCTTTCACGGATCCCAGGGGTCATATTTGCCCTTTGACTTTTCCAAGGTCATCCAAGGTCACCAGAGTTCAAAACAGTATTTTGACAATAGCTTTTGACCTAATTGAGCTAGAGCGGTGAAACAAACACCATCGTGTTTGTCTTGTCACTTGCTTTCATTTGATATACGGCAAGGTCACTTTTTGACCTTTCGTGACCTCAGGTCATATTAGGTCACGAGGTGACCTCTGGCGGTCAAACCACTGGCGGGAGGTCTTTACGTTCCACATAGCGGAAAAAGTACTGGCAATTTGCTATCAAATGTACTTTACCAGGCCTCAATAGCTCTAATGACATAAGAGTTATGCCCAGTTGACTTAATCATTGCATATTTGAGTGAAAATAGCCGATCTTGACCTAATTTGACCTCTGGAGGTCAAACCATTGACCTGAGCACTAAAACATGCGGAGTAATTTCTTACTGAATTCACGCGAGCTTTCTATTGCACTTTGCAGATTTGCGCTAACGCCCATATTTTCGGAGATAGAGGGGGGCCATCGATGGCCCCCCGGTGGGGCGAAGGTGGCGCCGGACCCCCGGTGGGGCGCGGGTTAAACCCACTGACATAAGAAGCTTCAGTTGGTCACATAGGCCTCCTGTCCGTGACCACGTGCTGGTGTGCATAGGAAAGCAGTACGGACGAGCGAGCCGTGGTCCGATGGCCTCCCAGTCCTCTCTTTGCAACTGGGAAATCGTGGCTAAAAATATAGAGCTGCAGGGCGCCGCAGCATTCGTTGTCGCATGCTTTCGTGACGCAAACACTTTTTTGTTTGAGCTTAAAGACTCAGGAGCTAGACACCACAAGATCTAGCTTTACTTTATACCATACAGCAATTTCAGACCCTGGCGGTGGGTGGCTTCCATGCCTGAAACATTAAGCCACTGTTGCCAACAATGTCCGAGGGCGCGACAAGTGTGGCAGCTTAAATCCAAATACCGCGCCCGCTCCAACAGCTGATCTGGGTTCAACGACCAGTATCATCACACTGCGCGCGCGTGGAGGGGGTCACTGACCTCGTATAGTGCTGGGCATGGCGTGGCCGGGGCGCTCCTCGCCGACTTTACCCCCAGCACACCGCCGCCAACGGCACCGGAGCTTCGCGGCAACGTCTGCTGTATGACTTTTTCAGACACGCATCGTGCGCAGATTACCACCACCGGCACTGGGACTTAACTGAGGCCAGCACAGCCGAGGAGCCCCGCTCCCACCACACATAACTGTACTCGCTTCTCACATGGGCCGCCGCGACGGGCGGCGCCGACGAATCGATCCCCGCTCGCTGCCCACCACTAGAGTCATCTATCGGTTTAGATTTGAACCACTGTATTGTCGTGTGAGCGGAGGACAGAAGAGAGAATGACAGAAATTTGTCCTCGCTCTTTTTATTGGCGAACCCAGGGTTTTTATAGGGGGCACATGGTCGGAGGAGGGGATGCCATCCGGACTAAGGTGCACAACTCTTCTATCAGGTGGGCGCCAAGTCTTGTTGCCGGGGGCGCCAGTACTCGCGTCCTGGAGAGAAGGGGGGCTTGAAAGGGACCTTTTAGGGGAGTGCCGTGGCCATTTCAGGAGTAGCGAGAATTGATAGGGGGTAAGTGTCCCACTGCGCCCCCCCGCTTGGATCTGCTTATGATTGATGGGTGGCTTAGTGGATAACATCCCTGTCTTCTAAGCCACCAGTCCTGGGTTCAAGTCCCGGTGGAGCCTCTGAATAAGTTGATCTGACCCCTCGAATCCCTCCCAAGAGGGTGAGAGCTGGCGACGCCGTATGACCTTGGCAGTTGGTGCGTCGTTAAACCCCAACCATTATAATTATTATTATGGCTCTGTAAATATCATGTTCATGCAGGTATACTGTGACGCAGCGCATGCATAAGGTTGTGTTGTTTAAAGCAAAGAAGCAATGGCGGCTACCGTTTGCGACAACACAAGCTCAGCTAGTGTTGACAGACAGGAAGCTTTCCTGAGGAGGCAATCTCGGACTGCGGCTTTTTATAAGTGTGACCTCTGTGTTCATCCTCATGTTTAGCTATTTGTGTAACTGAGCAGCCAGGCGCTCAGCTGGCATCGAGTTCGTATCACAACCACCTGCTACAAATAATAGATTATGCTGCACACGCCTTCTGCAGAAGCTACCACCATGCTACTAGCATGCTACCACCAGCTCCCAAACATGTGAAGGCTTCTTTGATCTGGTTTACCTTCCTGCTTGAGTCCAGTGGCACTTCCTTGTAATACAAGCTTGTATTATAAGCTTGAGAGAAAACACACATCAACAAATAGAAAAATCAACAAATAACAAATCGAATAGACAACGAAACAACAAACATCTCCAACTAATAGATCAATATAGTTTACATGGGCCTCCAATGCGTGTGCTATGATTTTGCAAGATACCGCATTCTCTTCAAATTATCTCTTTGAACTCTTTTCACGGCACATTGTTTTTTTTCTTGTCAGCCATTTTTTCTTGTCAGCTGACTATCTACATAACACGGCTGCAGTACCAGGATTTAAAGAGTGCTGGTCCAGGGCTATATTGGTAAGTTGAATAAAACATTACCAATCAGCAGGTGCACCAAAAATGGGCCACCGCGGCAATTGCCACACCAACTGAACCGCCCCTGGGGTGGTAAGGCTTACTGTGGGCTTGTTTGCCTTTTAAATGACATCAGTAGCATGATGGGTCCTGGTAACTTCTGGCAGTGGCGGATACAAGGGGGGCTAGGCAGCTCAAGCCTCCGTCTCCATAGAAATGTCCGAAGGCCTATAATAAGTGCATAGCCTGAGGCTGATTCGATGTAGTGATGGGGGAGGTTAGAGTCCCCTAGCTCGTCCTTCGGCCAAACGAAGTCCGGGATCGACCACCGGCTTCCGGCTAGGCTTAGGGGACATGGTGGGAACAATAGGGGCTGTAAAAACCTCTTTTTAAGTACCCTTGTGGGGATAGGATGCCCATGGATCTGCGAACGGGCACATACCTCGGGTTTGGGTGTTTTGGATACTGGAGGAATTGATTTCAGGGTGCATTTCGGGATTGTTAAAATACAGTAAGAGTTTGATGGATTGCCTCATCCTGCGTTTTTCCCGCGGCCGCCGGGCCTGGCTCACGGTCGGCATTCCATCGTGCACTGATTGGCATAGATCACTTAACCCGCGCCCCTCCGGGGGTCCGGCGCCACCTTCGCCCCACCGGGCCCATCGATGGCACCCCTCCCCCTCTGACTCCGAAAATATTTGGGTTAGCGCAAATCTGCAAAGTGCATTGGGAAGCTCGCGTGAATTCAGTAAGAAATTATTTAGTATGTTTAGGCGCTCAAATCAATAGTTTGACCTCCAGAGGTCAAGTTAGTTCGCGATAGGCTATTTTCACTCAAACATGCAATGCTTAAGAAAACTGGGCATAACTCTTATGTCATTAGAGCTATTAAGATCTGGTGAAGTGCATTTGATAGGGAAATACCAGACATTTTTTCCGCTACGTGGAACTTTATGACCTCCCGCCAGTATTTCGACCTCCAGAGGTCACCTTGTGACCTAATATGACCTGAGGTCACGAAAGGTGAGAAAGTGGCATTGCCGTATATCAAATGAAAGCCAGTGAAGAGACATACACGACGATGTTTGATTTAGCGCTCTAGCTTAATTAGGTCAAAAGGTATTGTCAAAATACTGTTTTTGACCCTCTAGTGACCTTGGGTGACCTCGGAGAGGTCAAAGAGCAAATAAGGCCCCTGGGATCCATAGAAGGGTGTCCAAGAACGCTTTTGCGAGCAAGCAGAGCATTTGCAAATGTTTTTGTGACTTTTAGGTCATAAGACAGCTTTTCCCATGTTATTTCAATGGAAGAGGTCACCTCGTGACCTGATCTTTGGTCCTGAAATCCAAAAATCCTGTATATACAGCTTGTAGACTCTGGGAAAGGTCACGAAGTGTAGGAAGTTTCAAATCGATTGACAAAGAAATGTAGCTCTTATAGAGCTCAAAAGTTGAAGTGAGGTGACCTTGGTTGACCTCATCTGGTGACCTAAACGTGGGTGACCCCGAGTAAAAAATTTCAGGAATGGTGGGAAAATGATGGGGTAAGAAATAGGAGCCCTCAACGGCGTTGCTGCGTCTCGTTGATTTTCTGCTATCCCGAAAAAACCTTAGGGGGGCCATCGGTGGCGGGCGGTGGGGCGAGGGTTAACTCCCAGAAAGAACAGCCTTTTTACATAATTAACATATTCTATGCAGCTTAACCAGAAGTCACAAGTGGAAGAACCCTCATTCCACTCCAAATGAATATTTTGACATTTCGACCGGGCTTACTAACCTTGTAAGAGTACTTGATTTCAGGATTTCCTTTCACTCACGTTCAAATAGGAGCAAAGTGCTGGTTTCCACTCCTATAAAAGCCAAAACCAGAGGTGGTGCTGGCAGTTTTAGCGCTGCAGGTCTATGAGATAGCCAGACAGGACTGGAGCAAATGGAGGCCGGGACGAGGAGGAAAGTAACGCAACATGAAATTGTTGACCATTAGGGAATATGGATCTGCACTATGTTTTCGTCTGTTTTTATTTTCAACGATAACGTTTTTAGGGAGTATAGGAGACACTTCGGGACCTGAACAATTCATCCGGATCGGAAGACGGTGCATGTTCAAGACAATGGACACAGCACTGAAGTGTCCGACTTGTCAATAGGGGCGGGAAAAACAACATGTCGGTGCGACATCTATACAAGATTCTCGGGCTTGTCAGCGTCCTCTGGGCCCACCAGTGTTACTGGCGACTGGCAACTCATCGGGGTAGTACCCTAGTGTCCTCTGTCCATTGATATAACACTATTCAGCAGTGTCTAGGGGCGCAGCCAGGGGTGGGGGGCACAGGGGATAAGTTCCCCTCGTCCGTGCCGGAGTGACCTTTGATCGCCAGCCGGTGTACCCTGTTTGGGGTGTGCTGCTAAAAAATTAGTGACCTACGCCGTTGAAACCAGATGCAAGTAGACCGCATGTAGCGATTAAAACTATTGTTCGACAATTTAGTACCTTTTTGGTCAGCTAGGTCATTTTGTCGCGTTTTCAAGCACCCAGGAAGAGTATGGGTACCTAATCCTTGTCCAGCCAATGCCTCATTGTCGCCAATAATCATACGGACGAAGCTGGTCTGGTGCCCCTTGAGCTCACCTGGTGCCCCCTGATCTTATCTTGACCCATTGAGCTGATCACGTGCCCTCTAAGCAGATCTGGTGCCCTCTTAGTCAATCTGGTGCCCGACTGAGCAAATCATTGTGCCTTCTGAACCTTTATAATGCTCTCTGAGTTACGATGATGCCCCGAGCTTGCCTGGTGCCCTATTAGCTGTTTTAGTGCTTCCTTGAGAGGATCAGGGACCCCTAAGCTGATCTCATGCCTCCCAGAGTTGATCTACTGTCCCCTGAGTCAATATTGTGCCTCTTGAGGTGATCTAGTTCCCCTTGAACTTATTATTGATGTCTTATCAGATGATCTGGTGGCTCTTGAGCTGGTCTGGTGCGCCCTGGGTCGATCTTCTGTCCCCTGAGCTGATATGGTGCTCCCTGAGCTGATCTAAGCCCCTGCTCTGATCTGGGGGGGGGCTAGGAGCTTATCTGTGCCCCTGAGCTGATCGATCTGGTGCCCCCTGAGCAGATATGTTGCCCCCTGAGCTGAACTAATGTTACATGCGTTGATATAGTGCCTCTTGAACCCATATGATGCCATCTGAGCTGGTCTGGTGCCCCCTGAGTTAATCTGGTGCCCTTTAAGCTGATCTGGGCCTCCTGAGTTGATTACGTCATTTCCTGAGCAGTTCTTGGGCCCTGAGCTGAGCTGGGCCCAACGAGACGGATGAGGGCCCTGAGCTGGCAAGGGGCTCCTGAGCTGATTAAGTGCCTCTTGGCTTGATCTGGTTCTCCCGAGCTGATCTGGGCCCCGAGCTGGTCGGGGACCACTTAGCTGATCCCTTGTCCCCTATGCTGATCTGTACCCTATGAGACGATCTGGTGTTCCCTGAGCAGCTCTAGGGCTCCTGAGCTGATTGGGCCGCCAAGCTGGTGAGGGATCCCTGAGCTGATAACGGGCTCCTGAACTGATTTAGTGCCCCTAACTTAATATTGTCCATGGACCCGACTTGTGGCCCCTGAACTGATTTTGGGTCCAAGGGCGGATCTGGGGTCCAATAGCGGATCTGGGTTCTGGGTGTACCAGGAGCAGGTCTGGGCGCTGAGCTTGTGAGAGGCCCTTAAACTGGCCTGAGGCCCCCGAGGTGATCTGGCGCCTTAAATTGTTCTGGCGCTCCTTGAGCTGGTTTAAGGTCCTATGAGCCTATTTGGGGCCCATTGAGCTAGTCTGATGACCCCATCTCAGGGGCTTCTGAGCTAGCCTAGTCGCTGAGAAAATAATGAGCTGCTCGGGGGGGGTTCTGATCCCCATCAGGGGGTCCCCTGAGTTGGTCTCCGGGAGAATAAGAACATAAGGCCAACTCCCGTCATCTCGGGGGGCCACTGAGCTAGTCTGGTCCCTGGGGGCATAACTGGGGGTGGGGTGGGGGGCAGCTGTTCTGGAAGGCTCTGATCCACATTAGGAGTCCCTGAGCTGGTCTTGAATAGATGGGAAATAATAACACAATGCAATCTCCCATTGTGAAATTAAGCCAACGAGGAATGAGCCATCGCTAAAACGGCTTGTGATTGCTAGACACCGGAATATATAATTTGTCTGTTATACTGGTGGATTCTAGGGAGGGGCGATAAAAAGGCAGGACAGTGCAGAGCACAGTCCCCTAAACCAGGGTTTCTACTAGTTAATTTAAATGTAAAACTTAGTTTTTCAAGATTTTCATCCCTGTCCACCATCCACATCCAATCCACCAGCCTGTTTATATTTCCTTTACTCCTACTGTGACCGATCCTTGAATATATGGAACATTATGAATGCGTTAATGGCATCTCCCAAATTATTCCGGCAGCAAAAATTTTGCTCCTTCAATGATACGATGCCACTCCTCCCCCAAGGCACTTGTGGAAGCCGCGAAACTTGTCACGCGCATTGACGGGGGTCTGAGCCACCTTCACTTTGCACCCTCCCCACCCACCCCCTAAGATATCGAGAAACACGCTAGGTAGCAAAAACAGTCAACGGTGTTGGGTAGCCCATTCACTTTTCCATCGAAAATATTTGGACCATTTTTGGTCAGGCCACATTAGAGGTCAAAACATGTCGTCATAGGGATAACACGTAAATTAAGGTTTTCGGGCATTTCATCTGAGTTAGTAAAGATGGAACAAAACAATTTAGACCATTGGCAGGAATCCTCGCAGCAAGCCGAATCGAATGATATATAACATGAGCTAACTAGGTCAAATCAGGTCAAATGTGTTATTTGACCTGGCCTGAAGTCAGATCAAGGTAAAATTAGGTCAAAATACATATCATTAGAACTGCTAATGAAGCTAGCTATATCTAATGAATCTAGTGAATCTGCAATCTAATGAAGCTAGCATAAACACTTTATCACCATCCATTACCAAGTTATTGAGCTAAAGCCACTTTTCCCTGTATTTCCAATGGAGGGTTCAAGGCTCGTACGCGACCTTAGGTCATCAATATCAAAAATACCAAAACTTATTATTCTAGAGAACTCGGTGGGCTCATTATGTGGTATGGGTTTCGATCGGATAAGTTCTTCCCGTTCCGACGTATGCTATCTTAAGCTTTTTTGAGGTTAGGTCACTTGACCTGTACCGGTGACCGGACCTGAGATGACCTAACATTAAAATTTTGACAAAAAATGTATAAATGATCAGAGAAAAGGTATACCAAGTACGGCGGCGCTGCGAACCGCCGTTTTATGCTATCTCTAAAAAACCCGAGGAGTGGGCGGGTACCCGCCCCCGTCAATGCACGTGTTAATCTGCGTTTAACCAGAGCTCACTTGTCACGACAAAATCAGTGCGTATAGCAAATAAATGTTCGCTTCCAATACGTCTTAGCTTGCACATGGTGACAAATATCACAGGCTTTGCGTATTTCTCTGATGTACTTCCATGAGTTAGCTGACGTGTCCTTAACCTTCGCCCGGGTGGGGGGTCTTTTTAGACCCCCCTCGGGTTTTTCCAAAGCGATCAAAAAACGGCGGCGCACAGCACCGCCAAACTTGGTCTAGCTGTTTCTTCGTCATTTTTACATCTTTTCTGAAAATTTTAGCTCAAGGTCATATCAGGTCAGGTCACCAGGCCAGGTGAAGTGACATCACCTCAAAAGATGCTTAGGACCGCATAACTAAAAGAAGGGTTAATCGATCAAGTTGAAACTCATACCACATATTGGGCCCACCAGTAGCTACAACATTTGTTCCGGGATTTTTGATATTGGTGACCTAAGGTCATGTGCAGAGCATGACCTCCCCATTGTCAATACATGGGGAAAATCTTGAAATGAGCTTTTCTCAGCAAGCATGAATGGAATCAACTTAACACGCGCATTGACAGCGGGCGGGTACCCGGCCCCCCCTCGGGTTTTTCGGAAACAGCAGAAAAACGGCGGCGCGTAGCGCTGCCGTACTTGGTGTACCTTTTTCCACATCATTTTTACAACTTCTGTGAAAATTTTAAGGTTAGGTCATCTCAGGTCAGGTCACCAGTACAGGACAAGTGACCCAACCTCAAAAAAAGTTTAAGATAGCATAAGTCGGAGCAGGGTGAACTTATCCGATTAAAACTCATATCACATAATGGCCCCACCGAGTTCTCTAAAATATGTTCCGGGATTTTTGATATCGATGACCTAAGGTCAGGTACGAGGCATGACCTCTCCATTGGAAATACATGGGAAAAATGGTTTTTACGGAATAACTCAGTAACGGATGGTGTTAGAGAATTTATTTTAGCTGCATTAGACTCACCTGAGCTTTGCAGTTCTAATGATATGCATTTTACATAATTTGACCCTGACCTGACCTCAGGTCAGGTCAAATCCTTGCTTTGACCTAGCAAGGTCAAAATATATATCATTCAATTGGGCTTGCTAAGAGGATTCATACAGTTCAAGTCGTTTTGCTCTATCTTGACTTGTTCAGATGAAATGGCCGAAAAACTGAATTTACATGTTATCCCTATGACGGGCATGTTTTGACCTCTCGTAACCTTAAATGTGACCTGACAAAAAATGGCTCAAATGTTTTCGATGGAGAAGTAGATGGGCAGCCCAACGCCGTTTAGTGTTTTTCACTACCTACCGTGGTTCTCGAGATCTTAGGGGGGGTGGGTACCCGCCCTCCCGTCAATGCGAAGGTGGCTCAGACCCCCGTCAATGCGCGTGTTAAAAAATTGGTTACGACTTGCTCTTAGCCCATTTCTGAAGAAAATGCCAAAAATGTTGAGTTGTGTCTTTTAAAAGGTCACCTTAGGTCAAATAAATATTTTTTGGTGTTCTACTCTATAAATTTTGAATAAACTAAGACAGAACTTTTATTTTGTCACCAAAGTATTTGTATAGTCACTGCAAGTCGAATGATATACATCATGACTATACCAGGTCAAGTTGGGTCAGACCATTGACCTGGTTCAGGTCAAATTCTTAAATTTGACCTGGCATAGCAATATTATATATCATTCGATTCGTATTGACAAGAGCATTGCAATGGTGCATCAACTATGGCTGTATCTTGCTTGGTTTGGAAGTTATTAGCGAAAAAGGAAACACCCTTATGCATGGGTGGCTATGGACATTCCCAAGAATATGCCCAATATTCAGTGACCTTTAACTCCCTAGGCTTTGACCGGGCACGAAAATGAATGCCACTACAATGAAAGAGCAACTCAAAAGCTTTCGAATGGTGTTTAAAATGTTTCTAGCTATCATAGCTTCTGAGATATATGAGGTTACCCTAGTAAACCTCATATTAGCGATTTTGACCTATTTGGACCTCTGCTGACCTTGATATTGACCTGACAAGAAAAATGACCGAAGTATTTTCGATATCATTTTCGAAGAACTTTCGATTGCCGTTTTGTGCTTTTTCTAGCTCTCTTAGTTTTTGAGATCGTGGGGGTCTTTTTTACCCCCCCCACCAGGGCGAAGGTGGCTCGTACCCGCCACCGGGCTAAGGGTTAACCCTCGCCCCACCGGGGGCCATCGATGGCCCCCTAAGGTTTTTCCGGGATAGCAGAAAACGACGAGGCGCAGCACCGCGGTTGAGGGCTCTATCTCTACTGCATCTTTTCTTATCCCTGAAATTTTTCCCGGGTCCCCAAGGTCAGGTCACCAGACGAGGTCAACCAGGTCCTCACTTCACCTTTAGAGCTCTGTAAGAGCTACATTTCAAAGTCGATCGATTTGAAACTTCCCACACTTCATGACCCCTCCAGGGTCTACAAGGTGTATATCCGGGATTTTCGATTTCGTGCCCTGAGGTCAGGTCACGGGCGACCTCTCCATTGACAAAGCATGGGGAAAGCTATTTCATGATATAAAGCCACAAATGATTGCAAATACTCAGACTGCTCAGAACAACGTTTTTGGACACCCTTTCACGGATCCCAGGGGTAATATTTGCCCTTTGACTTTTAAGGTCATCCAGGTCACCAGAGGTCAAAACAGTATTTGGACAATAACTTTTGACCTAATTGAGCTAGGCAGTGAAACAAACACCATCGTGTTTGTCTTGTCACTGGCTTTCATTTGATATACGGCAAGGTCACTTTTGACCTTTCGTGACCTCAGGTCATATTAGGCCACGAGGTGACCTCTGGCGGTCAAACCACTGGCGGGAGGTCTTTCGTTCCACATAGCGGAAAAGTACTGGCAATTTGCTATCAAATGTACTTTACCAGGCCTCAATAGCTCTAATGACATAAGAGTTATGCCCAGTTTGTTAATCATTGCATATTTGAGTGAAATAGCCGATCTTGACCTAATTTGACCTCTGGAGGTCAAACCATTGACCTGAGCACTAAACATGCGAAGTAATTTCTTACTGAATTCACGCGGCTTTCTATTGCACTTTGCGATTTGGCTAACGCCCATATTTTCGGAGTTGAGGGGGCCATCGTGGCCCCCGGTGGGGGGGTGGGCGCCCCGGGCGCGGGTTAAATCTATCCAAAATCGTTGTGTTTGGCTTACCTTCATGATATTTCCTTTATATCAGTTTTTCCAGTTTTAACCGAGATTTTCTTCCCCGTCAATGCCTGATTTGCATTTTTCTAGGACCAAATGTGCCCAAAAGACGATATCAACTAAGATATCGTAGGCTTTTTAGGTTGCCCTAATAGGTGCCCCTCTTCTCCTTAACCCGCGCCCCACCGGGTGTCCGGCGTCACCTGCACCACGGGCATCGATGGCCCCCTTCTAACTCCGAAAATATGGGGGTTAGTGCAAATCTACAAAGTGCATTAGAAAATTTGTGTGAAGTCAGTAAGAAATAACTTCACATGTTTAAGCGCTCAGGTCAATGGTTTGACCTCCAGAGGTCAAGAAAGGTACTTTTGCAAACTGGGCATCGCTCTAATGCCGTTAGAGCTATTGCAATCTGGTAAAGTACATTTGATAAGAAAAGGCCAGTTATTTTTTCCGCTTTGTGAAACATAATGAGCTCCCGCCAGTGGTTTGACCTCCAGAGTTCACCTCGTGACCTAATATGACCTGAGGTCAGAAAGTAACCTTTCTGTATATCAAATGAAAGCCAGTGACGAGACATACACAATGACGTTTATTTCAGCGCTCTAGCTTGATTAGGTCAAAAGGTATCATCAAAATACTGTTTTTGACCCCTGGTGACCAGTGATGACCTCAGATAGATCAAAGGGCAAATACCACCCCTGGGATCCTTGAAAAGGTGTCCAAGAACACTTTTCTGAGCAACTTGAGCATTAGCAATCATTTTTGTGACTTTTAGATCATAAGACAGCTTTTCCCCATGTTTTTTTATGGAAGAGGTCACCTCACGACCTGAACTCAGGTCACGAAATCAAGAAATCCCAGACATAAATTTTGTAGACCCTGGAGGGGTAACGAAGTGTATGCAGTTTCAAATCAATCAGCTTAGAAATGTAGCTATGGTAGAGCTCAAAATTTGAAGGGAGGTGACCTTGGTTGACCTCGCCTGGTGACCTGACCTTGTGTGACCCGGAATAAAAAAATTCAGATATGGTGGTAAAATGATGGGGTGAGAGATAAAGCCCTCAACCGCGGTGCTGCGCCTCGTCGTTTTTGTTGTATCCCGAGAAAACCTTAGGGGGCCATGGATGGCCCCCGGTGGGCCGAGGGTTAAAGGTGGTGTGCTCCCCCTACCACGCTGCGCCCCCGGCAGTGTCATCATGAACAAAAAGGTGAGGAGACATTGAGTACTTAACCTCTTGCTAACACAAAAACTACTCACCTTTGAAGCATGAAGGTTCAGCATTGGGTTCGTAGCGCCTTCAAAACCCATTAAATGCTTCTAAAAACAAACACACTGAAACCTGTAAGCTATCATAACTGGTCCAGCTTTAGGTCTTGACAGTTATTCACACAAAACCATCTTTCGTGAGGCAAGGAATGCTTACTAAGCTGCAAAAGCTATGAATGCGGATACTACTGCTTATTTTACAACTTCTTTCTCACCGGTCTTAAGATAAGAAAAGCTTTCCTCGCGCAAAGTCCTCAGACATGTTGGCATAATTTAAACTCATTGGTTTAGTCCTCCTTCGGGCCTCCCAAATAGCGTCTATATATCCCCATATAAATCCCAAGAGCTGGGTGGGCTATACTGTTCTCGATTTTTGAACTGTTCATTTTTGACACAGAATACACCTTTTATTAATCAAATACAAAATATGCAGACCAGGAAAATGAACATGACACTCAACATCAGGAAAATGTACTGATTATGAATAGAATGCATGCATTCATAAGTGGCAGAACAGGGGGACACCGGACCCCCTTGAATGATAATGTTTAACATTAACCCAATGGTGTTGACGGGAAACAAATGGGTTGGTAAGTTCACCCCCAACCCCTTAAATCCGGACCTGCCGCCGCTACTGCATGCATCTCCGGAGAGCCATGTCCTCTCGCCCGGCACTGCTGATGATTTCCCCTATAGTGACGTAAAGATACGATTACCTCTAAGGCTGGCACGATCTGACAGGTTATTTACTGTGAGCAAAGCCAACACGACTACTTTCTTTGTCGAACACAGTAAAGACCTTCTGCATGAACAAAGTTCCCATGGCCCAGTTGTCTTCCGACAAGTCAGGGTTGCCAAGAAAGCCGGAGATGCACAGTTGCGCCGCTCCAAAGCTGCTGATCACAGTATATTCGCTGGCCTGGAATGAGATAACCATGCCTCCGATCCCTAGGAGAAACGGCTGGCATGTGATAGAGTCGGGTGCAGTCGAAGGAGTAAGCACCCGGTGTTGGCAGTGGGGTTCCTCCCAGCGCTTCGTTCAGCCTCTGCGCTGTGTCCATCGATACGGAAAAATAAGGTGCGCTGGTCAAGAAACTGGATCGACTGTCTCTGGCACCGCCCAACTTCAATCCGGGCTGATTTTCAACAGTGAAACCGTCCATATCCACTACCCATTCGTTCTCGTCAGGAACAACGTCACGGAACTGGATCTCTCCGGTGAAGAGGGCCTCGTTGATGCCGCCCAGGGTGAGCTCACCATCGTCGTCTCCGGTGCCGAAGTACATGCCGAAAATCCTCTGGCTGATGAGACCCTGCTCCTTCAGGTGATCCAGAATGGGGCTCGAGTAACCGAGGCCAAAGCTGCCGTCGTTGGGAAGGTATTGCTGCCATGCGGAGAACATGTGGGTGGCCTCGCCGAAGGTCTGGTTGGCGAGGGAGACGCCAGCGAAGCCGAGGACGTCCCGTGACAGAATCCCAGAAATGTTCAGGCTGTCGAAAGGTCTTCCGTCTGCCTGCAACAGTTAAAGTTCATATTCAGATCCCTATTCAAACACTGCAGACTTGTCATCTCAATTTCAGAGCTGAGGAAAAATGTGCTTTATCTTGGAAGATCACACCAATCGGTGCTTTGGTAGCATTTTGCCTAATGCCCAAGAAAAACGTATATGCTGTACATAGGCTTTTTTAAATATAGACCTTGTGAAATGTGTTGGATTCAAAGCAATGGTGTAATATAGTTATTGTGAACAAGGCGTATCAAAATCGAGTGCATGGAATTCGAAGGGGACCTCTAGTCTGATCCACCGGAGGACATTGATACCTAAGAAAAAATTGGTAATCCACGGAAAGAACGTATATTGTTAAAAAAACATGAAATGGTAAAAAATAGTCATGAAGATAGAAGAAGCAATGAGTGAAAGGCGAGAAGGACACTTTTTAACTGGCACGCGAGCTAGAAATAAAGGAAGAGTGAGCATCTCCTACCTCGTATGTGGAGGAGTTTGAAGAATCGTAGCGACTGCGGGTCATACAGTTGGGATCCTCACATGCTATGGACGGCACGTAGCTTTCGTTGGAGATGGTTTCAAAGGTCACTGTCATTTGCTGAGGAGGTGTTCCCACCGATACGTCCGCCAGGAACATCTGGATGCCCTGCAAACTCACAGAAGGGAGGCATGTACAAAGTGTCTCCAGGATGAGAAATGTAGCTTGGCAATAATACTTTGTAGAAATGTAGCTTGACTATATTTTTAGTGCGTTAGTAATTACGTAACCTTTCAAAAGAGGAAAACAAGATAAGATATAAAAGACACAAAACATCAAACTTATTAACGCTTCGCCCTTTGTAGTGCTAAAATACCTATACATCGCGGTGGTGGATCTAGCCGGTAGGTTTGGGGAAGGGCAAGCCACAGTTGATAAGTAAAAACAAAACAAAAACGCCATGCAGTGAGAGCATGCCACATTTTGACTAGGTTTTGGAGGGCCTGCCTAGGCCGCTAGGTTTTGGAGGGTAAGCCTAAAAGTTGATAAGTAAAAAAACAAACAAACAAACAAAAACAAACAAAAAAACGTAGTGGGGTGAAACATGTAGCCACACGATGCCTGTTTTTTCCTTTCCAAAGCACAGTGTTTACATTGAAGTTGACTAGTTCAGTTTAAAATGGACAGTTGAAACACCAAACCTTGCTTATAAGCTAAAAAGGAGTCTGGGCAAAAATAAGGTCGACAGCTTTGGGGGGATATAGTTATGTCCTGAGCTTTTCCGTTGGGAGGAGCAGTTTGCTTTTTTGCCCCCTCCTGGATCCGCCACTTCGATACATCGAGCTTAGCACCTCTCGTAATTGGATCAGGATAGGAACTCGGCTATGAATGAACTTAAGCGAGATTTGAAAAAAATTATAAGTTTTTAAGGGGGGGGGGGGGAAAAAAAAAAGGGTTGTTAAATATTTCCCCCCTCTCCTCTCAATACAAAAAAAATTTTTTTTTATTTTTTTAAGAAAAAAAAAAAAAAAAAAAAAAAAAAAAAAAAAAAAAAAAAAAAAAATTTAATTTTTTTATTATAAAAAAAAATATTTATTAAAAAAAAAAAAAAAAAAAAAAAAAAATATTTTTTTTTTTTTTTTTTTTTTAAGAGATTTGAATCAGTATCATTTAAGTTAAGGGGCGCGTCGACTGCTTTGGACATTTTGAGCCCATTAAAAATTCAAATTATTTTCGTTGAAGGTTCTGTCTGTGTGTTTCAACAGCAATTAGCTCCATTCAGAACACATATTGATAGGACATAGCTGGTAATTATGAACATAACATTTTTCACCCAAAAACATGCCGTTCACCGTATCAGGGTGATCACGAAACCGGTTTCTGTCGACCGGAACAAATTTTTACACGTTGCAAAACGTTTAAGAAAACAGGTAGCTTGTCCAGGGATCCAGAGTCGGGCAGAGCGTGGGTGACATCCTCCTTCCGTAGGTGCTCCAAAGTCCCTGGAAACGTGCACAACGGGGATGAGGTGGCTTAGTGGATAACACCCTTGTCTTCTAGCCACCGGTCCGGGTTCAGTCGGCGGAGCCTCTGAATAAGTTAATCCGATCCCCAAAATCCTTCCAACAGGGTGGGTTGGCAACGCCGTATGACCCTGGCAGTTGGTGCGTCGTTAAACCCCAAAATTAATTTTAAACGTGCACAACCGGCCGCCTTCAGATGCTATGGTTTTCTCACACTTGAAGCCATCACACGTTTATTACGCACTCAACACACTAGGGTTAAAAGTAAAAAAAAACAATAAAAACGGAATCGAAACTTCCTATTCCTATTCAAAACTTTAAGGCCGTGGGTCTATGCGGGAAAGCTGTCAACATAATGAACAAGTCCTTACCGGTTTCTGCACATTTCTTAGGCGCTGGACGAGGTAGCTGCCCTGCTCAGTGGGCTGGAAGGCGCGTGCCTTCTGCGGCGAAGGTGAACTGGAGGAGAGGGTCAGCAGCGCCAGAACGCAGAGCACCAGCTGCCGGAACATGCTGCTCAGGCGGTGGTAGAGGACGACACGGATCCAAGCCTGGCGCCAGGGGTCAGCCAAGTCATCCACTCGCCGTAACGGTAACCGATTTCAACGCCGAGATAAAGAGGTTTACCTTAACATAAAGCTGTTGGTTTTTACAGATAGCAAATCCTTTTCGCGACGTATGGAGGAAGTGGCTTATTGATCAGATTGAGATGCCACGCTATAGATATACTGAGCGGCTTATTTTGACTTCAATGAGTGCTAGTCTCAATTCGGCAAATGGTTTGCATTCTGATACAACGAGATTGTCCCAAACTGTGTTGGCAGGATTGTGGTTTTCAAAACCATTGTCTGGCACATGGCGCGGTTAAATATAGTTAGCCCTTTTTTTTGCTCATGGAACAAACGTGGCTGTTTTTCCTAGAATTAGAACGGGATATAATGAGGAGGCTGGCAGCTGCTGTTTCCCCAACTAAGCGCCTGAGAACTCGGCAAGCCAATCCTCAGTCTAACTTTGAAGCCCTGAACGTGTCAACTATGTAAAAAAACAATAAGTTTTGTTGATGATTCTAAACACGCTGGTGCTCAAGCTGTCTACTCCTGCCCGCAGGAGTGTGGATTTATATATCTTTGGGTGTGGCCATGGACACCCCACAATGAAACGTTGAACTACTGTTCAAAGAATTCCTTCAAATGTATGTTTTTATCATTGTCAGGACTTCAGACTGGCTTTATGTGCTTTAACAGGCCTGCGTTTAGGGACATATCCGAAGCAATATCATGCTATCTATTTTACCTGATTGTTATTGACATCCTGTCAAATTTTGACTCCCCAATGATTTTCAGAAATCCACGTCCATGCCTGTGCGCGATTTTGTTTTTTAGAAACATTTCCGAGTCTGCGTAAAAACTTTTCTTTAAATTCCTATGAATATTTTTTTACGCCGTTGCTGGTTGTAGCACACATCACCCAAATTGATCAGTCGACCGTGCCCTAATCTTCTTTTAGCAACCAATGGCTGTTCCTTTCATTCCCATGCGCCTGGTTTGCCAAAATATTTACTAATATTAGTGTGACGTAGGGTTCGGTGGAAGAGCCGATGGAAGTATTTTTAACAAATTTTCATTGTAATATAACATATGTTTGAAGTTAATAAAGTTCCGAAAGAACACCTCCCCCATTGTCGCAAATATTTCGGGAGATGGGTAGCATGGACAGGCACTGGATTGCACACACAGAGAACCAACAAACATTGCAATGGGCATGACAGCACACGAAATAACGAGCCGGACATGCATAAAAATGGGTAACTTAAGTGCCAAAAATATAAATCCGAGTGGTGGCCAAAATGGGTTGTTGCTAACCTATATTCTATTTTTCCGTGGTGTATTGTAAATATGTTCATTGTTGATGTCGTTTCCAGTTTGATTCATTTGATTCAATTAGTTTCAAAGTATCATAATTTTTAATGTTAGAATCTGTGGTGCTCCCTCCCAACTAATCCACATAGGAGTGGTACCTCTGACCGTCTACATCTCCCTTTTTATTATTGCGGCTCTCTACATTTCCCCCTTTCAGTGCACTTTACGCGTTTCGCATTCAGTTCGATACGTGTAGCGATTCCGAGGAATAATAAGACGAAATTAAATGCTGTTACGTTCATTGCTGTTGCTAGTTTATTATAAAGGTTATTAAATATTAGTCCGTTTACGCATCTTACGCTATAAATCTTGCACGCACTCGCACTTTAATCATCCAATCAATATCTACGCTCAAGGCGGCAAGAACTCGAAATTACTCGATTATTATCGATTACTCTAACCGTTTCATAGCACAAGTTATTAAGCTTATTAACATTATAACCGATATTCTTTCATCGGTTCTCAGTCCTCATTTTTACCCTCATCCTTGTAAAAGCTTCGATAGCAAAGCGGGAATTTATTTTTATTTTGGACAGAGTGTTAGGCATTCAAAGAAACAAAACCAAAGCGATCAGTTGCATGGCGACCTTGATAACATAAAAATCTAAATTACAATCTACGTTACGATCTCGGTTAGCAATTAGCATGTTAGTTATGATAGGTTGGACTCTACATTCTCATACCTCACTGTATCGAAAAAAATGTACCACAGATTTAGTTGGACATCTCGCAATAAAACGTTCTTCGCTCTTACGCCAGCAAAATTTTTCAACATGTTTCGGAAATCTGCAGTCACTCAACATCACATCGTCCCCGATCAGACACACCTATCCCCCCGTTACTTTCCCCATTTAACATCCTATGTAATATCTGCAATAGCCAAGTACCAAAATTAAATGTTTCGAGGTCTAGTTTCACTCCACGCCATATGCCAAATTCAATCACATAGTTCCACCGAAATCAATATTTCGTCTAAAGTCTGGTCGAAAATTTGGAGGGGAACCACTAATTTTGAACGGCTCGTTATTCCGGGTACTCACATTATGTTGTTTTGTTGTTCCCTGCCCCCAGCACTTGCCTCTGCCGCCGGTGCCCGCGGCGACACCCGCTTAGGACCCGAGCCGTTTGCAGAGTGCTAGGCCTCCCAGACGGTGAAGGATGCATCCCCCTCCCTCCCTCAAAGGGGGAAGGGTGCGGGCCCGTCGACCTATTGCGCCGGAAATCGGCCCGATGGTCATACCTCCCCAGGGGGGATATGGGTAAGAAACCGTTTTTTTACTCTTAAATCCCCCAAAAAGGTGAAATCCACTACTCATTTAATGATTTTTCAATTCGACATAATTTTCCCCCATTTATCAATTTCGACCCGCCATTGCGTTCTCAAATGGTAGCCCCGGTCCACCTCGTGACACACGACGCCACAATGCCTGCTGAGCACTGACTGCTGATAGAAGCGGGTCAGGTACCAAGGATGCTGGGGCCTGGTCCGGGAGGCCTAGAAAGAGGGGTGGGGCGCTCCCTGCAATTTTCGACCAGACTTAAGCCTATGTTAAAGCATGTGACATAGCTTAAAAAAAACTAAAATTTGACGGTACCCAGCTAACCTATAACATTCCATACTTGGTGCCTACTGCACGCACACCCAAAAATGTGTCACATCACATTTAAATCACCTTTCTTTTCATTCATGCCCTCATGAATCAAGATTGAAGCCTAAGCATTACACGATTTCGAGTCTGG
This sequence comes from Lepas anatifera, assembly GCA_034440635.1. NCBI lineage: Eukaryota > Metazoa > Arthropoda > Thecostraca > Lepadidae > Lepas > Lepas anatifera. The sequence goes on from JAOTON010000760.1 coordinate 287,343, forward strand.
TTCGAGTCCATGTAGTTTGAGCTTATAGCGTGCTCCGGGGTCGCGGTCGTCCGGCTGGTCAGGGTCAGGGACAGGGCCAGGGCTGCTCTTCTCCGTCTTCGCTTCTGTCTTGCTAATAAAACTTCTTCAAGTGGGCGATCTCGTCTTTGCAAGTCATGCAGAGTATTTTCGATCCGCCGGACTCGAGCGGAAAGAGCGGCTACCAGGTCGTCCGGATAGTCATGCGAGGAGACGGCTATCGACACAGCCTTGGGGTCTCGGGCTGTGTCCTGGATCTGGCATCGTCGTTTCCAGCAGAAACAGATGCCTAATGCGACCAAGCCAATTGTTGTGAAACTGCCGAGAGTCAGAGAACCGTGAATCGCGTTGATGCTCCAAGATTCCGTTGACTCTTGCTTCCCCACTTGTGTTAACGTTTTGGATTGAAGCTCGTGTGCGAGTTGTTTGATCGTTGCGTTTAGGATAGCTCCGTCTTCTACTTCTGCCAAAATTGCCAGGTCCGGCAGCGTCCCATTCTTCATGTTCGGATGGACGTGATCCAACACCAGATCTTCTAGTGCGACCGTCAGATTGTTGAAGGTTGGGATATCCGTTACTGGTTTCGTAAGCTGCAAAGTACCACCCTGAAGATGGGGCGGGACGAAGAAAGTCGTTCCTGTCGCGCTACATTCTGGGGAGAGCGTTATCATGCCAGCACCTTGTAGACGATGGCTTTTGCTGATTTTATTTTCGCCCTGAGGGCAAACCACCGTCAAGGTCTCGGCGTTGGGAAAAACGTATATCCATTTGTCGTCTGCGAACTTTTCCAGTGCAGGCTCCGGCTTGACAACTCGTCTTGGGCATGCTTGGCGCACTCGGCCGAGGTCACCGCGAAACGCATGAAAGGCGCATCCGCCTTGAGCTTTCTTCAAAGCGACGTTCATTTTAGTACAAACATAGTTGTCCGAAAATTTTGCACATGACTTCAGTGGCATGCTATCTACTTCGGCATGTAGTTCCCTGTCTGGGGAGATGATCAACGTTGAAGTTTCAGCTTCTGTCATGACGGCGACAGATCGTTTTTTTCAACCAGAGGGGCAGCGGCGTCACTTGATAAACCAAGAAGGGATCCAAGACCATCGTCTTCAATGGCACCGGTATGTGCACTTCCCAACCATTTCGTATCGGTAAAGCAGTCGTCGTCAAAGAACGGTACAATTCGTTCGTGGTGGCTGTGCTCGGGATCGCTAGCGCCCACGCTTTCGGCAAATTTACTCGGAGATTTTGCAAGGCCTTCTGCAGTTCATCTGGAGGTAGTGTATCAGGGGTCAACTCGCCGTGTTGGATTTGTTCCACCTGACGTATAAGGCTATCCGCTTCATGGCGAAATAGCTGGACCGCTACCGAAGCTGTACGTATAGCTGCAGCAACCGTGCGCGTTACATCCCCTTCTCTCTGAAGTTGCAGCATTGCTGATTTTTCCCAAGCTTGGTTGTCCCCAACGAGGTGCGCCAATTCGTTTGCACGTAGTATTAACCGATCTATCTGCTCGTGATGTTTTCGCTGCTCCTTCTCTATCGCACCTACCACGGACGCTTGTAACTCTTCGATGTGTTTCAGCGTTCCCACCGCAGCTTCCACACCTTGTAGCCCTTTGCGAAGGCGCCGTGTGTCGTCATCCGTCGCTGTTCCGAAGAGCGCGTGCAGTCCTCGCCCGATAAATGGCAGAATACTTCTGGTGCTCCTTTCGCGTCCGATTTCTTGTAGAACTCCAGCTATTCCATCCACCGCTCCACGGATTTCTGATCTTAGTACGGTGTCTTCCTGTATCCAATTTTTGCTTAACATTCCGAAGAAGGCCTTTGACCTGGTTTCTGAGACCTCAGTATTACTGCCTCCGGGTCCTTCGTGCATAGCTACTCCCCTTCCCAGCGTCATCGATATGTCGTTTAGTCGATTATTGAGCGTTTTTGCCGTGTCTTGAAGATGAGAAGTGTCAATCCGCACCACTAGCGTCCATTTCCCTGTTGCGAGCACCAGCCTTCCCCAGGATCTGAACAACAATCCCGTAGATTCAGCGTTCTCTGTTAAAGCTTGATCCCCCGACGTATGCGTTTGTATGAACGTAAGTAGGACTATGATTCTACATAGCCATATCCGTGACATCTTCAGCCTGACCTGTCACAGGAGGTTCGTCTATTAGTATTTCAATCTTAAGATATCTAGGAAACAAGGTTTTTGGTTCGTTTTTCGGTCCCTCCCGCTGATTTTGCATCCCTTTTTCTACATCCATCGGTTCGTCCTTCGATTTCCCTGGCTGCCATCAGCATTTCAGAGTCTTCGGCGTCGATTCTCGGCATATGACACTGATGGGCGCTGCCTGATTCGTTCAGACCTCCGAAGTCCTCCAACTCCATGACCCTGGTGCATCCCTCCGTGCGGCGCACTTCTTGCCTCGGCTTCTCCCCGCGCTGATTGCTGCTAAGACACACTTGTTCCGGACAGGTCCCTGGGGCTTCATCGTCCGCGAGGTCGTCCCGTTCCCATGGCCTTAGCACTGGGGGTGGGCGCCTTCGCGAGTGTCGACGACGTTCGCTCTCCAGATACTCATCTAGCGTGCCTATAGCGGTCTCTTGCGCTATAGATGGAGATGGCCACATGTTCCGCTCTTGGGGCCACACAAACTCGGGCCGTTGCTTCTTGAGCCTGTTCACGTGGACACGCAGCCTGCGCCCCCTTCCATTCGGATGCTCCACTAAGAAACTGAGGGGGCCCAGCCTCTTGATGATGCGGTATCCTGGCCGCCACGGTCTCTTGAGTTTGCGTGTTTGTCCCTCTGGGACCCTTTCATCCAGGAGAAGGACTTCGTCTCCCACCTCGAAGGGGCGGTCCCTTGGGCCTTCCTGTCCTTCCACTTCTTCCGGCGAGCGCGGGCTCGCATGTGGTTCCGCGGGACGGCTTCAAGGGCTTCGTGGGGCTTCAGGACGTGCCCTGATCGGTACTCACCCCCAACCTTGGCTATACTTCCTCCATGTGCTTCGCTCTCTATCATAACATCCAGTGGAGCCGAATAAGGCCACGCGTCATAAGGTAAAATGAGCGCTTCCTGTTGCTTCTTCTGTATCGTCTCCTCAGCTTGCTGGCTTGCTGGCTGGATTTCACCGCCATCCGCTGCTTCACGCGACTGCTCCCCGTTTTGAGTACCTAAGAGTATGATCTTCTCCTCCCCCTTCTCTCCGCACTCTCTGTCTGGCAGCACATGATCTAATCTTCACGCTCCTTCCTCCTTGTCCTCGCGCTCGTGTGATGATTCAGGTAATGGGTTCTCTTCGTCCTTCGTCCCTCATCTTCTCCTCCCACTTCTCTGCCGTCATCTTGACTTACCGATCCAGTGGCCGGACCCCCTCGCGCGTTGGTCCGTCCCGCGTCTCTTCTCTTCATGCGTGCGTGGGCTCACTCTCCTCCCTCTTCCTTCGTATACATATTCATACGACGACATGACATTGACTCCTCCTTCCTCCTCTTCCTTTGTTGATCTCGTTCCCACGACATCTCCGCTAAGTTCAAACTTCTGTTTGTCACGACACCTTCGTCTGCAGAACCAGCCACCAGAACTAGCCGCCAGATCCAGCCGCCGCACCGTCTGCGCTCGCCACATTGGTACCTGGACGAACCCAGCAGCTCGCTCTTCCATTGTTGTCACCTTCAGTGGTAGGCGACGGATAACTTGCGCCATTTTCTGAACTGTCCGCCCTTCTTGAGGCCCCGTCCCCGGAAGAAACAGTAACATCTGCTCCAGCCCGAACCTCCATCATGATCTTGGAGCGCCACCTGGAACGTCTTCCTGTTCATAATTTAACCATCCCCCTACACATGATCAACATACTCTGCAGCCTACCCCTTAAGCATCACTACTACAACTTTAAACATGTCACCATTTTGCAAGCGAAACTACATTCCATTCTCTGAACAAACCATCTAGATTCTGGGTACCGCCAAACTCGGAGGTCTCGTGGATCACGATCGCTCCATTGTCTCTGCAAACAGCACATGGTTATCGCCAGAGGTTCGGCGGCCCAGGCATTTCGTTGGGAGGTTCCTCCAGTCCTGCCCATACTCCCTGAGTCCCTGTTCGGGCGCCATTTTGTGACGTAGGGTTCGGTGGAAGAGCCGATGGAAGTATTTTTAACAAATTTTCATTGTAATATAACATATGTTTGAAGTTAATAAAGTTCCGAAAGAACACCTCCCCCATTGTCGCAAATATTTCGGGAGATGGGTAGCATGGACAGGCACTGGATTGCACACACAGAGAACCAACAAACATTGCAATGGGCATGACAGCACACGAAATAACGAGCCGGACATGCATAAAAATGGGTAACTTAAGTGCCAAAAATATAAATCCGAGTGGTGGCCAAAATGGGTTGTTGCTAACCTATATTCTATTTTTCCGTGGTGTATTGTAAATATGTTCATTGTTGATGTTGTTTCCAGTTTGATTCATTTGATTCAATTAGTTTCAAAGTATCATAATTTTTAATGTTAGAATCTGTGGTGCTCCCTCCCAACTAATCCACATAGGAGTGGTACCTCTGACCGTCTACATCTCCCTTTTATTATTGCGGCTCTCTACATTTCCCCCTTTCAGTGCACTTTACGCGTTTCGCATTCAGTTCGATACGTGTAGCGATTCCGAGGAATAATAAGACGAAATTAAATGCTGTTACGTTCATTGCTGTTGCTAGTTTATTATAAAGGTTATTAAATATTAGTCCGTTTACGCATCTTACGCTATAAATCTTGCACGCACTCGCACTTTAATCATCCAATCAATATCTACGCTCAAGGCGGCAAGAACTCGAAATTACTCGATTATTATCGATTACTCTAACCGTTTCATAGCACAAGTTATTAAGCTTATTAACATTATAACCGATATTCTTTCATCGGTTCTCAGTCCTCATTTTTACCCTCATCCTTGTAAAAGCTTCGATAGCAAAGCGGGAATTTATTTTTATTTTGGACAGAGTGTTAGGCATTCAAAGAAACAAAACCAAAGCGATCAGTTGCATGGCGACCTTGATAACATAAAAATCTAAATTACAATCTACGTTACGATTGTAGTCGGCTCGTGCGGCTGCTCCCGGTCAGCGCCCCTGCCGGGCGGTCGGCTGGTCGCCGTCCCCTGCCCGCACCCCTGTCGGGCGCCTGACCGGTCACCCTCCCCTGCTCTGTGCGTGGGCTGGCTTGCGCCGAGGCGTGGCTGGGCGTGGGGCCGATTGGGGCAATTCGGTATAGTGAGTGCGGCGTGGTCATGTGTGCGCCCCTGCGCGAGCGCTGGCCATAGCCCGGGGCGGGGTGACCCGTCGCAAGTGAGACCTGTGGAGGCGGGGGCATTGGAAACCCGGTGCTGGAGCGTGACGGTCATGTTGTGTTGCCAGTGCGTGGCCTAATATACTGAGGACTAGGCTCAGATTGTCTACAATGGTGACAGCCATTAGTGCTTATCTATGATTTGCACTATTCGTCCCACGCCTTTTTATTTTCAAATTAGCATGTTTCTAGCTGTGGCAGCCCTGCCGCTAGACATGTTGGATCGCACCTCGCTCCGCGTCACTGTCAGCCAGAAACAGTGACTGAAGTTGAAGTAACTGAAGAGGCTACCAGTCTTCAGTGATTTTGCTGTTATTATCGGCTCCTTCAGCCTTCTGTGTTTCATTAGGCTGGGGCGTGTCTTCGATGGACTGCGATGATGCTGCCCCTCTACAGTACGTCGATTGGTTTCTGTACCACCGTTGGTGCCTCTGAGCCTTCTGCGCCTTCATGGAGGGACATCACGATGCTCCACTCCTTCAGTAGCTGCTGAGACTGCTGCATCTCTACAGCTGTTCCTGAAGTTGTTGAACCTTTTTGGTGGTTCTGCGCTGCGTGAAGCTGCTTCACTGGTGGTACCTGCTGCTGCTTCACTGGTGGTACCTGCTGCTGCTTCACTGGTGGTACCTGCTGCTGCTTCACTGGTGGTGCCTGCTGTTGCTTCACTGGTGATACCGGCTGCTACATTACGTCACCAGTGGTGGGTGAGCCTGCCTCTCCTCTTCGGTGGTGACTGGCGTTGCTGCACGTTCCGGTTGGAGCAAGTCTGCGGTTGCTTCTCGTCTTCGGTGGAGTCTGCCGCGGCTAGCTGTTTCTGGCCGCCCCTGGCGCTGCTGCGCGTTCCACCGGCTACTGAGACTGCCTTCGCTGGATTTTCCGGCCTGCTGCTGATCCGGCCACTGCTGTATGATGCTTCCCGCCGTCCCGCGTGGCGTCTGAAGACTACGAAAAGATAAGTTGTTTGTGCTTTTGTGTTTGGTTGTTTATCTATTTGTTTGTTTTCACTGTGTGATGGCTATGAAATCTGATGCTGAGGTAGCTGGGGTGGGACCTAGCTGTGGTACTAGTAGCTTCTCTTTTCCGGCCCCAAAGTTTTCAGGGGATGGATCATTTGTCAGATTCAAATCTGATTTGGACACGTTCTACACAATTCATAACTTCAATGATGATCTAAAGCTTCGATTTCTTCCCCTTTGCCTCACTGGGGTCGCACGAGATGCTTTTGAGTCGCCTCACATCTGAGCACAGGAGATCATATGATGCTGCAGTTGAGAGTTTGACCAAATTTTTCGTCAGACCATGCGCACTGGATGCCCATGCAAAGCTTCGGGAGTTAAAATTTGAGGCATCCATGTCACTTGATGCTTTCATCATCCAGTTCAAACATTTGATGGGCCAGGCTTTTCCTGGTCACGTAAGCGATCAGGTGCTGTTCCATAGTCTCCTGCCCACCCTTCCCATTAAGTACCAGGAACAGATAATAGCTCAAGGCTTAGAAACTTTCGATGACGCCGTGAGCAAAGTGAGGAACTTGATTCGCAGTGAGTGCTTCCAGACACCAGTTAGACAGGTGAGAAGGGAAGAAAGCACAGCGATGGAACAAATTTTGCAGCGTATCGAGTCCATCGAGCGTCGCTTAAGTCACGGTCAGGGGGCCAACGAGGTGGGAATCTGGGCAGTCACACCAGACGCCCTGATACTTCATCTGCTCCGAGACGAGCCTGCTACTGTTGTGGCAGCTTATCTCATCTTAGAGCGACATGTCCTCTGCGTGACACGTGTTGTTCAAGATGTGGCCGACGTAGCCACACCTCTGATGTGTGTCCGTTGCGGGGAAACGGACACGGGGGGCGTGGTTCCGCAGAGCGCAGAACAGCGCCCCCGAGTCAGCACCAGCAATAGGTGCCACTGTTTCTGAGCCTGTTGATTGTGGCACAGATGAAAGCAGTGTTGCGCTCCATACTGACACGATCTTTTCAGGACCAACAATGGTAGGTTCCGCAGATCCTGAGGCCAGCGGATCGGGGCCGGCCGAGGGCAGGGTTGCCCTTGATGACAGCATGACTTTTTCAGGCTCTATCTCTGGTACCTCTTGTAAATTTTTGCTTGACACTGGGTCTTCCATAAGTGTTCTTAACAAATCTGTGTATGATTTGCTATCAGGTCTTCATCTTCATGAAACTTCAACTAAAGCGAAAACAGCGTCTCAAGCTGAATTACCCCTCTTGGGGAGAGTGTCTGTCCCTATTAAGGTTGCTGGTAAAACCCATATAGTAAAAATGTATGTCTCTGACAGCATTGATGTGCCGTGCCTTCTCGGTCTAGATTTCCTTAAATCTGTCCCTTGTGTCATTGATCTCCCTGGTAAAGAGTTAGTTATTGTGGATAATCAGAATATTCGCTCCATATCTGCTGATAGCACATCTGTGGGTGGTGCTGTTCTTGGCAGTGATGTCTCGCTTCCCCCAGGATCGGAGTGTTTTGTGACAGGACGTGTCCACAATTGTGACTATGAGGGCTTGATTGTTGTGGAACCGAGTCTAGATATGCCTGGCGTGGAGGTGGTGAGGTGTGTTGCTCACTTAGAAAAGTCATCTGTACCACTATTGATTCGTAATGTAACGACAGATAACATTACCTTGCCAAAACATTCACATATGGCAGATTTGGAGGTCGGTTTCGTGGAGGAGGACATGCAAAAACCAGGGGTGCCGGGTGATGCCGTGGACATCGAGTCACTTGTTGACCTAACTGGCGCTGATATATCAGACCATCAGCAGCGTGCATTGATATCTGTGCTTAAGAAACACGAGTCTATGTTTGATGGTCACATTGGGCACACTTCACTCGTTACGCACAAAATAGACACAGGCGATAGCCCCCGATCCGCCAGAGCCCCCGGCGAATTCCTCCACACTTGACAGGACAAGTTCGGGACGAGCTTGATAAGTTGGTAAGTCAGGGAATCCTGGAGGAGTCTGAAAGTGGATGGGCGTCCCCCATCTGCTTGGTCAAAAGAAGTCGGGTGAGCTGAGAATTTGTGCGTGATATGCGTAAGCTGAACTCTGTAACACGACTTCCAGCTTTCCCGATCCCACTGAATTGAGCGACACGCTTGAAGCGCTTGCGGGTTCATCACTCTTCTGTGTGTTGGACATGAACGCAGCGTATCATCAGGTGGAAATTGATCCCAGTGATGGGGACAAGGCCACCATAACTACTCCTCTCGGAAACTGGAGATATAGGCGTATGTGCTTTGGTTTGAGCTCTGCACCCTTCACCTGCTGTAAGCTTCTGAATCTTGTCCTTGGTGATATGCCCAAAGACTCTTGTGTTCATTATTTTGACGACATAATCGTGCACGGGAAGTCGTTTGATGAGGTGCTGACGTCACTGGATGGGACTTTTGCATCGCCTGCGGGCGGCTGGTCTGACTTTAAATTTGGCTAAATGTCAGTTCTTTGCGCCAGAAGTAGTTTTTTTTGGGCCATGTTATTTCCAGTAGCGGCATGGCTACAGATCCCGAGAAGGTGTCCAAAGCTCGTGACTGGCCTCAGCCTCGGACCAAGAAAGAATTGGCTAGCTTCACTTGGCCTCTGCTCATACTTCAGGAAGTATGTTAAAAACTTTTTGCCCACATAGCCGCACCACTGTTTGATTTGACGCGAAAGGAGGTGTCATTTCAGTGGTCATAGGGCGCTGATCAGGCATTTCAGGGATTAAAGGCGGCACTTTGTGAGGCTCCCGTTGTTGCGTTTCCCAACTTCGGCGACGATGCTGGCAACTTCACCCTTGACTGCGATGCCAGCAACGAGGGTGTGGGGGCTGTTCTGATGCAGGAGCAGGCGGGCACTGACCGTGTGATTGCGTATGGGAGTCACCGTTTGACTAAATCCCAGAGAAACTACTCTACCACTAAGAAAGAGCTTCTGGCCTGCGTGATTTTTTGTGCAGGAATTCTCCTCATTATTTAATGGGGAAGTCGTTCCGACTCAGGACGGATCGTAGTAGCCTCCAGTGGCTGCTGAACTTTAAGAATCCTTCCCGGAATGTTGGCACGTTGGTTGGAGATCCTGGGGA